>SNQJ01S0137371.1:24744-47811 GCA_010110895.2 Picea sitchensis | reverse complement strand
ACGGTCACAAAGAAGAGTCATTCAACAATGTTACAAGATTTACATCAAAGCGAATCAAAGTTGAGTCATTTGAGTCATTCCACACCTTCTTGGACTGTTATAATATTATCTACAATGAAAATCTATTTGATAGGAAAAATCTTAAAAGATACGATATCTTTGATGTGCATAGCCAAGGCCTTAGAATAATACAATGCTCTCTGAAAAACACTATGCTCTCTTGACAACATATGATATACTCGATGTGCATGGTCGCGACTTTGATTAATGCTTTCTATGAGACATTGAAGAAGGTCATCAATGACTGCTAATAATGAGATAAATGTCACCAAGATAAACTTGATCACTCTTTGAAAGATCGTGTTGATTGTTCTCTAATATATAGTAGTTGCAATCTACAATAGTTGACAAATTACTCTTCAATGTATTATGTCTTGTTGGGAGAGAGCACCATTGGTTTGCATTCACTGCAAACATTTAGAGTGACATCCTTGGATAGTAAAACTTTGATAAAGTCGTTCATTGGAAAATATATGGTATTAAAACTTGGAGTTCCTTTTACCCCTCCATGCATCACTAAGAACATTAATAGGTATTTCATAAGAAAAAAAAGTAGCAATGGCCATATTACAATACCTTGGTAACCCTAGAACATTGTTTTTCTACTATTCAATGCATCACATAGAAAATTCATAAGCATTCGATAAGGAACCTAGCCAGGCCAATATTCCAAGTGAGAGTCATACCATACATCTACAACGACATAAGAGTGAGTGCACAAAGTTCGTGGCCAAAGAAGTGGCAAGAGGGTCAGTAGGAACGTGAACTCACAAGAACATGTGCACATGTGTTCCTAAACCTATAGGTTTGGAAGTGGTCGACCCTCCACTAGGATTTCCACGTAGGTTTAGTGGCAGGAACACACGCGTGTTCCTAGTAATGTGCACCCGTTCCTACTGTTAAACATTTTTAAAGAGACGTGAGCGCAATTTTTCCTCATTATGCACAAATCGTGCTCACGTTTTTACTCTCATTGAACAAATAGAGAGGAGAAACAAAGGGAGGATCTTGCCACCATTTCCAGGTATGTTTGATTTATCTTATTTATAATGAAATTTAGTCTTTTCCTCCCAAGAATCTAAATTAAAAAAAAAAATGTAATTTTGTATTTTGATTAAAAAACCAACCTAATTTACATGCCATGGATTTTAAATTGCAACATATATAATAAAGTGGAAATCAAGATAATGTAAACCATTCAAAATAAAACTAAGAATATCAAAATCCCAACCCACCACAACCACCCAATGTAAACACTCATATTGATGAGGGGTTGGTTATATTAAGCACCCTTGAGGAACAATTAAGGGACACTAAAGAGCCTAGTAGAGTCTCCTTGGCCATTTCTTGTACATCATTGTGAAGTCCATTGCAAGTGCCCAAGGGAAATTGACCTCTATTTATGATTATAGGTCAATAATGTATGAGTACTATAGCATTGCTTTGGATAGAAACCAAGTCAAAGAACTGGGCATTTTAAAACAACAAATATTGTCTATTTTTTAGGGATCCTAGAAATTGACAAGAACTACTATTGACCAAGAAACACATCTGCATTGACTAGTGCATCCATCCCCATATTAGTCAAAACTGGATGGATAGTTGGTATATGGTTTTTGATAAACCTCCCTACAATAACAAGGGGATGCCCTTATATTTTATGAGAAAATTATGTGTTGAGTTTATTTTGGGTAAGCATGTTGTTGGCACAGGGTCAGACCCAGGGTTTAATGCTACAACAACGCACCAACAAAACCCTAACTACCAGCCCTTTTAGCAACACCTACGAAGCAGATGAAGTCTCACCCAAGGTAGAGGCAGGGGTGGTTGCAGGACTCAGGTGTCTGCAACTTTAGCTGAGACACAAATTTGTGATTATAACACTAAATAGAGCACTTAGCAGTTAACATTCATAAATACTTGACCAATATCTACTTCCCAGATAAAACAAAGCATCACAACATTCACCATGATCTAATGTATATAAGCACTTTATCATAAACAGGTATATTAGATCTAGCAGATCAAGCACTAAGCACAATCATAGAGGTCAGATCTAACATTCTTACACATCATTAGCACAAAGCATAAGAAAAATTGTCTATCTCTATCAAATAACTTAGCTAGAGAATACATAAACAAATCACGACAAAGAACAAAGAAAGACAACACAGTATTTACATGGTTCACCCCCACCCTGGAGCTACGTCCACCAACTCTTCTTATTTGTTATCTTCATTATTCAGTTGCCAAAGAACAAAATACACAAAATCCACCATACCCTGGGAATGGGAATTTGTACCTCACTAGATTCTCCTCCCTCCGTTATCGCTTCGAAGCCTTCCACGGTCTGGCCCCACAACCACTTGCACTTAGCTTTGCAAGCTTCATATAGTATGCACAAAAGCAATCTCTACTTAGCACTTTCAATCACATATATTGATCACTAGCACTTATCACATTGGATTAACATCACATAGATTCCCCTCACATTTTCTAGACGTCTATTTATACTTTACAAAATAGAGCAAACATGGGTAAAACCCGTAGATTCGACATCCATTCCATTATAGTCCATAGCCAAAGGAACCAAAAAGGGGTCGATCTCCTACGATCTCTGCTTCTTCTTGCGCTCCTCAGCCGGCCAGGGATGTCAAAGAAGTCCCAAAATAGGTCAGAGCTTGATCAATATCCCTCAAAGGCTTGGTCCCAGGGGCCAACAGGCCCCAACACTCCACTGTGACTCGTTCCAAGTCACTCTGCAGTGCGATCGGTTCTTCCGAAATCCCTACGAGGATTGAAACAGACTACCGCGGACTTGTTGTTGTACTCATTACTCTATTCAACGAACTCCCTGGATGAGTCGCGTCATTCTGAGGAATCCTTCCTAGGCATTATTACCTTTGTAGTGACAACTGCTCTAGCCTCTACTCCTTTATTCTACTTACGTAAAATAGTTGGTAAAGATTTATCTTATGCTGGGGTTAAAACCTTTAGGTGACTTCCATCCTTTGCACTCTGTATGGTATGGATCTTATGTTAGAAATGATTACAATGCTCTTGAATCGTTCATTCTTTCTACGGTTAAATGGGGCCTTCAAGTACCCTTATGTGAGTGTATCGTCTTCTTTGCTTTGCTTCACGAATTTTATTGACTCAATGCACCTTTAATTATTGATTCTCATCAAGTTGTTTGTATGTCAAGGCACTATGATCTCTTAGCTTCTTGCATTCGGAGAAAGGCCTTTAGTCTCTCAAACGCATTACAAACAATTGCTTCTTGTTGGTCACTACACCACAGCAGGTCTCCGGCACTACAGCGTAGATCCCGTTTATTATACATTGTTGCCTTGAAAGCTTCTGGATAGCTCTATGAACGGTTCTACTTCCCTTGGTGACTTGATCACTCTACATCTTTATTTATCCTGAGAGTGTGTCACAAAAGGAAAGTGCTCACGTTGGCAAGCTTCCTTCACTTCAAGATGCTCAATGAACAGCTGTTCCTTTCCTTATTTGCAACTATGATTTTTTCTTCATCGAACCGGCAGGGAATTTTTTTCATGTTTTGCAGCTCGACGATGCTCTACAACTACTCCTTGCACTTGCTTCAAACTGGTGGCTTGTTACTGTTTCATCTTGGCCTTGTCGAAGATCTTTGATTTATGTCCGGTGAGTACTTGGGTTGAATTAGTTTCGTCTCTCGGTTAAAGGTGTTTCCAATGAAAGCGAGGTGAAATGGAGTTCATAAATGGAAGGCACGGTGCCTTGGAGATCGACCTCAATTCAATTGTACATATACTCCTGCCTAGCTTCTTGTTTTCTATGATTTCCAGCGAAGCATCATTGGTACAACTACGATGAAGTCAAAATCATATGAGGTAAGGAGAGTCTGCATCTTGGTCAAGAAGATTTTTGATTTATTTGAGGAAGGTTTCAGAGGGGAAAACTTACTTTTCTTCGAGGGATTATCCTCTTCTCTTGGTGGTGTAACCTCTCCTTTCTTCAATTCAACTTCTGCGCCATCTATCTTCACCATCACCACCTCACTTTGGTGATATGGAAGCAGTCTTCACTGAGGAAATTCTTAAATCTTGTACTTCTTCATTCTTCTTTGTCTTGCTAGGCCCAGGTGTATCCTACCGCGGTTTCTAGGTTGTCTATGTCGAATATCTCTATAAAGATTAATGCTTTGGAATGGGAGGTCCACCCGACCGGTCCTTAGTGATCTCCTCCAGAGTCCTCCTCATTGGCTTATAATGGGATTGGGTTATTTCTTGTGTTGTCGATGTATGATAAAATGGAAATGTCACGCTGAACTTTATCAAGGGCATGAACCGGTGTAAAGTGTTCAGAGTAATGCAAGGCTCAGATGGGATGGTTGTCTTCAACTAGTTATAATAGGTATGGAAAACAACACTGGACTACCACTGTTTATTCATATAACTTGAATACCACAATGTACTGAACCATTGGTAATGGTTGAAAGGCTCGATGTCAGGAAGGTCCACGCCTTAGGCATCTCGATCAATAAGCGATTAGGATCAATGGCGAATTTGAAATGAAATTCAGCCTGCCTTGGTCATGGAAGCTTCTCGATTCGTGTCTAATTGTTTCGCGAGGTACTTCTCGATTCATCAGTCCTTCTACACTTCCCCTCTGAGATTGACTACAAAACTGAAGTGACTTGGGTGGGTGCGGTTTTCGTGCTAACTACATGAAATCCGATTGGCGGAGGCGGGAGCTGCTGCGTCTCTTTGGATGGAAACTGCTTGCCTTGTACCCTCGCGTTCCCTTCTCGACATCACCATAGGTGCCCTTTATCCTGGTAGCACAGGGCGTGATCCATGGTTTCAGTGTTAAAGTCCACGTGGATTCAAGTCCTTTCATACTAAACCCGATTGATCCAGTTGATCAATCAGATCCGCTGTAATCACAGTGGTTTAACCATGATAGCCGCCATGGTAATAATACAACAACAACGACACATGCATTTACCTCTTGGTGTCATCACGAGTATGAAGAATCTTCCTTGAAATTGAAGGCATTGAATTGCGAGAGGTTCATGGTGCATGGTAGAAGGGGATTATCTTTGAATTATTCCCCTTAGTCCGGGTCAAGTACTTATATTGAAATCATGTTGTAAACTTTGCAATCTATGAGGTTGAAGTCACTAAACTTCAATGCTGCGAGCTTGGTCTACTTAGTGTGAATTACGTGCACATCCTTCAGTAGGTATGCAGTGATGAAGGCATACTCAAAATATCTAGGTATGTTCTCTTTATTTATTTCCCACTGAAAGATTGAAAGGTAAGATGGAAGTGGAGTTATATGGTCAGGGATCAATTTAGTATTCGATTATGTCATCCTTGTGCTTGGTTCGTTTTTCATCGGATGGTCGAGATGCTCTGCGGCTCAGGTAAGCCGGTGGATGGAGAGGCTTGTAGTCCTCTTGTCGACGATTCTTGTACACATGTAGACATTGACATGACTCTTCGGTCATGAGGTCGATCAAAACTTCTTCAAAACTTTTCTCGGTAGCTCAATTCATCCAACATACACACTCGGGGTTAACAATCTTCGGAGTTCGGGGAATAAATTTAGACACAACAATAGGATAGATAGCAAGAGTGTGATGATCACTATATAAAATCGACTTAGTCTGCGGGGCTCAAACTCTTAGTTGACAAAAAATTTTCTCGGTGCGTGGTGTGATGGGATAAATGGAGTGCTTCGGCGGGTGTCTTGCAATGGGTATGAAGATCCTTCATTAACTCTGTCATGCCCATTTGGAGCATCGATCAAACTGTTATAATGTCCCCAACGACTATATTGCTTAAACCCGCGATGAAATTCTCCATGTGTCCTTGTTCTTATATCCCGATGAAACTCCAATTTTGCAAATTTTTTTCTTTCGCGAGGGTTTCCCTTTGGAATATGCGCAGCTTAATAGATCTTAGCTCTCTTCTTACTTAGCTTTCTATCCTTCTTTCCGTTAGGCTTCATCTTGTTATGTATTTTTTCCATTCTGATTCTTATCTTCTTTTGACACAGTGACTTTAGATTGTTGTGATCATTTCCTAAGATTCAAGGGTAAAACTTCTTCTCTATCATCACGGAATAGGTGCACTAATCTTGATTGGTTCTTCTAGTGTTCTTTCAACTTGGACATCCAAGTCTGAAATTGTTAAATGGCTTTGATATGTTCTTATATTCTTCAATCAATTAATGCGATCAGCTACAGTCATGAATTCTTTAACTCTTGCTTCTTTTTGTTCTAAAACTTCCTCTTCTTCTTGCTGCGGCCAGTCTCTTTCAATTAGGGTTTTCCTAGTAGCACATGGTAAATGAGACCTTTGTTCTCGATAAATTTAATAATCTCAAAATCTTCCTTTGTGTGAAGTTCCATTGGCATTCATAAGTATCCGAATGAGCCTTCCACACGGAGTTTATCAACTTTCTTTTGAATAACACTATTCCTCCTAATGAAGAATCATAACAGGTTGCCCTATATCTGCCCACGTTCTCTCTATCATGATATTCACCTATGTTTTCCTCATCGAGGAACAGTCAATGTCGAAGTCTCCTATTCTTGCTTAAGGCATTCTTTTTTATGTGAAGATCTATGATAAGTTGATAATAGATTGGGCATTGAGGGGCTTCTTTTATTTTGCAGTAGTATAGTCTACGATTCTTTTCGTGATTCTATCGCAATCTTAGTTTTTTGTATCTGCCTTAGGGTTTTCTTTTATAATGTTCATTCCTTGAAGCTTAGAAATCATTATAGGGAAATCTAATATTTCATGGTTCATAGATTTACAGCAAAGACAATTAGGTCTTCTCCTAGGGAATTCATTAGCAAAGGCCTTGGTCCCTCGCAGAAGTACATGGAAGGGTTAATCCTCTCTTTTGTTTAAATGATCCTAGCCTTTCTGTCTTTTACTAAGATCATGAAGTACTTCAACACCAAAAATTCTTTCTAGGATCCACCGCATACACTTATTAGTTCAAATATCCTTTCTATGCATAGGTATAAGCATATTTTTCACTATTCTTATAAGATCTACTCATATCAAATATTATTTCATCTATTAATACCCTAGTTTTCAATCTAGAATGGCAGAATCTATCAACAATACCTAGATTCATACTTTTAGAAAAAAACTTCCACTAATCTACTTCTACAAAGCACAAAGGCGTTAGGATCTAGAAAGTTTTCACTGGCTTCTTTTGCTCGAACCGCGAGGAGCTTTTCAAATCACCTATTTTAATCAAAATTCTTTACCTTTCTTAGGACACAAAGCTTACGGATCTTACCTCTTTTCTTCATATAGGACTTATATTCTTAGCACAAATTTCCGAAATATTAAATCTTGCACACTAAGAAATATATCTATGCACAAATCTTCCACAGTTTCTTTTCGGATATTTGCACAAAGCTTCTTCTTCCTGGAGTTCAGTAATCCTTAGTTTCAATTCCTAGCTGATGGAACCATTTTATGCAAGAATAGACCGAGTCTTCATATCTAAAGGAAGGGTAGGGTGGTTGTGAGACTTGTGTGTCTGCAACCTTAGCTGGATACATATCTGTGATTATAACACTAAATAAAGTACTTAGCAGTTAACTTCATCAAAACTTGACCAATATCTACTTCGTAAATAAAATAGATCATCGCAACATTCACCCAGATCCTAATTTATATAATGAATTTATCATAAATGAGTAGGTTATATCTAGCGGATCAAGAACTAAGAACATTCCTTAGAATTCGGATCTAACATTCATTTACATCATTAGAACAAAGCATAAGATTTTTTTTTATCTCTATCAAAGCACTTAGCTAGAAAATACATAAACACATCACGACAAAGCACAAAGCAAGACAACACCCATTATTTACATGGTTCACCCCACCTTGGCGCTATGTCCATAACTCTTCTTATTTATTGTATGATCCAATGCAGTTTACAAGCATAGAGCCACCAAAAACCTTACTCCACCTAGGATAGGATATCTATGCACCTCACTAGATCCTCCTCACCAGCGTTATACTTCAAATCCTTCAAATTAATATTTACAACCCACTTACATAGCTCTGCCAAATTCTCCCGGTTATGCACAAAGTATATACAAACCATACTTGCACTTTAGCACTTATCTTATCGACCTTTTATCACATAGATACCTCTACTTCTTATATTGCCTAGGCATCTATTTATACCTTTTACAAAATAGGCCTAAACGTAGGTAAACCCATGGGGACTGTTATCCATTCCATTACATAATCCCACCAACCCAAAAGGTTAAAAGAATTGACATCCCACGATATCTGCTGTCTTGAGCTCACTCCTTCCAGGTACATCGAGAGTCCCAAAATAGGTCAAACTTGATCAATACCCCTCAAAACTTGGTCAAGGGAGGCAACTGTATCAACTAATTTGACATTGGGTTACCTCCAGTGGAGTGAAGTGCGCCTGGAGACGAGAGCATGCCGAGGAAGTGACCGTGTTAGGTCCTCGTCCCCGGGAGATGTCCCCAACCCCTACCCAACATCCTCTTGTTGGAAATAATATTTTATTATATTGCAACTATCCATTTATCATTGACTCATATCACGAATTTTTAGCACACAATGTCTTTGTTGCACTATCACCGATAGGAGGGTGTCTTCCAAATTTGACATTTGTTAACTCCCAGATGGAAACGTTCTTTCGGTTGGGTGCATGTGAATTATGAATATCCTTAGCTATTAGTAGCGTACTCAAGTTACTTTTGAGTTTTTATAGGTGAGAAAATTTGATTTTGGTTTGATTTAGAAATAATTTGGATTGTAAGTCTTCTTTTAAAAATTGTCATTTTTTACTTTCCACAACTAACATGTTTTCAAAAATTCATTGTCTTGGCTGATAGGAGAATTACCCACTTTCAACTGACTAAGAATCGTTTCATCGGTTAGTATGGCTGTTGAAAGTGTCAAATCTTAAAAGGGATTTTTAAAATCAGTTCGGGTGGCTAGCTATCAAGGTACATGCTTTCAGCATTAAGGAGGTCTTCTACAATTAGCCTGTTTGTTAGAAAGTACTCACTTTGTTAGCTAACGAGGGGAGCTTAAAGGTGCGTAAGAGAGTTAAGATTATCAACAGCTGACAGAGGATGTACTCTTGAGTTGGCAACATCAAATCAAATCTTTGGTTTCATATCAGACAGCGGTATTGTTCACAAAAGGATCGTTTAGGGTTTTGAATTGCCAAATGGAAAATGATACTTAAACTTGCAGGGCACTTTTCAATCCTTCAAATAATCAGATCAAATTCGTCAATCCTCTGAAAAGCGGGTTTTCTATGACCGAGAAATTCGATTTTGAAATCCTGCCAGCTTTCATGAAGCGCAATCAGCATTTATGACAGATTATTGAAAGGCACGCCTTTCTTGACTAAGGAATGATTTGGGTAAGTTAAATTTGTTAGAAACCATCATGGCCCGGAATAGCCAGAATTTTCCTTGGATCAAGGATTTTTGGGTTAGGAGAAATGGTTTGAAAGGTTTCAAATAGATAGGTGATGAATTATCAGAGTCAAAATCTGAAGGCCATTCTTAGGGATGAAAGTCAAAAAGAAAATTTTTGACTAGATTTGGTCATTTCAAGAGAAAATGATAGGGGATTTTGGCACTTTTATCATAAAATTCGAATTCCATCTTTGGAGGATCAGATCAAAGATCCTTGGAAGGCTAGGCTACACTTCATCAACTTTCAACCAATGTTTGAAGACCAAAGATAGAGATTGACCTTATTTTGAGGATCTCTCCTTATCTTTTGTGATTTAGTTTTGACTTTCTATTTTAGAATATCAGATCCATTGTTTTAGGATCTAGAAGCTGATTATAAGAGGCTATAAAGCCAGAGACATTTGGAGTTCTAAGGGTTGGATTCTGGATAGAGAGTGGATTATTATGCTCGGACTTTTTTCATTGTTAATACAGATCAGAGGTTCCTTTCGATTTTGATTATAAGTTTTCCATCTTCTTAGCATTATTATACAGGGTTATCCAGGCTTTGAATTGTTGTCATCCCATTGTTTAGCTCACAGCCTGATAATAAATCTCTTGATTCATCTCTTAGACCACTGCTTTACCTTTGGTTTAGTTACAATTTATTCCTCCACCCACTTTAAAGATACTGTGATTAATCAATCTTGAGGAGCTTTCTATTTGTTTATCATTTTTCATGTTTGAATGCTATAAACGGTATTGAGTTGTCCCATTGATCCACATTTACAAAATACAAAATATTCATTTCTTAAGATTTTGGCTTTGCTTTAGTGCCGCAGCCTAAAGAGGGTTTCTTGGGTATTAACAACATTGATAGAGTGGTTGGAGCTTCATCATGCACAAGAAAGTACAATGAGGAGAGGACACATGGACAAAGCATCCATTCATGTGAGCCTCATAGATGCTCGAGTTGGGGGAAAACATGTTATGGACCTATAGATTCTAGTTTACAACATAACTTCATGGAGGAGTTTAGTATCTTAACCATCTCCATGTTCTTCATCGTTATATATTTATTTTTGTATTTTGTGTATTTATATTGGTATTTTTATTGTAATATTTGTTTTGCGGTTGTTAGATTGACATTAGACCCTCTATGTAGCCGATGGATGCATCAATACCCTATTACCTGTGATGCAATGAAGGGCAACATGTGTTCATTAGGTGCACCACACACTGCAATTTATGTATCACATTTGATAAATTTACCATAATCATTTCTTTATTTTATGACATCTTCAAATTTTTAATGTTCTCACGTTTCTACAAGATTTGGAACTATGCGATGTTGGGGAATGTCCATATGGGATGGACAAATCACCCAGCGTCACATGTATCATGTAGAGTTAAATATTGTATAATTCTCAAATGGTTTGTGTTTATTTTTTAGTTTTACTATTTAGTACTGGCCGTTCAATTTTATTAATATGTATGTAGGTTGCGGATATATTTTTCTATCCATATGGTTACTATTGCACTCCTTGGGCACATATGCGTTGATTCTAAGTTACCTTTCTCTTGGCCTAGGGAGTTGCCATCACTTGTACAACCTCTGAGGGTTCATCACAACCCACCCTCAACATCAATCTTATTACACACATCCTCCCGATTGGTTTCACACCACGAGACCCATATGCTCCACCTGGCCATGCCACCCACCCCACCGGTCGCCATTTACATTAGCAGGACTACCACGGTGGGGTTTCCCAGCTTGGGATGTACAACCTGAGTCTCCATCTACAATTTAGATCTCAAGGACTGATATATTCCACGGTGAGATGCATTGATGATAATTATTTATGTTTGCATGAATTTGATTTTACACATATTTTTTAATTTTCTTGACTTGATCCTTATAAATAATGTAGGGTGGCATCATTGAGAGACTAGGGTTGTGGAGGAGGGTAAAAACCTCACAATTGATAGTAGAATATGTGGGTAGAGTTGTCTTAGGTTAAATTACAAAATTAGTTACATATATCTATTAATTCATTGAGGAAAAAACTTATAACACTATTTATTCTTTGTACAGTCTCAGTCAAAGCACGCCCAGGCTTAGAACCTCTCGAGGTGTTTCCTTGAGAGAGAAAATAAATATAGATTCCCAAGATGCTCCTGAGGGTGTCCAGGGTGGAAGTGGTCAGTAGGTAAATAGCTACTTCCATTTTGTACCTAGGCCACCATATGGATGTTTTTTATGTTAGGCACTTTTTGTCTCTTTGTATATTGGGCACGATTTTCCATTTTGTAAAAATGTACAATTTAAAGTGATATATATATATATACATTTCATGGCATGTTTTATGAATTTCATTGTTTCTTCATTTTATGTTGATGAATGCCTATGAATTTCAAAGTGTTTTAATTCCAAAGTGTATGAATTTTATGTGTATTAATCCCTTGATTTTTATCTAAAGTGAATATAAATGCACCATTATGCATTAAGGAATATCTTATGAAGGAAAATATTGTTTAGAATTACTAAATTCATAAGGAATTAATGGTTCTCAAGTAACATTGTTTACCAATCAACCATGTATCTCTACATATCGATAGATCATTCCTTCTGAATTTTTGCATGAGATGTTGTGGATATCCATATTCTAAGTCACAACCAACAATATGGAATACCTCTTGAATTATCTTCATCTAAATCCAATGGCAATCCACACTCAAATAGTGAGTCGCTTGAAAATATTGTGACCTAAAATGACATATTACAATAATTTATTATAGAAATAAATTTTTCTCATTTATCTTCTACATAATTGTAAATCACTTAACAATTTCAGCTCGATGTTGTGTCAAATTAACCTCCGTAACTAGTACTAGAATTACTCAGTTATGAGATGACATGAATAAAATTCAATTATGTAAGTACACAACATTTGGACCACCCAACCACTTCCTATATATTTAAAATATGAGTACTCAATTTTCTATATAAATGAAATGCTAACAAGAGGAGAAGGCTAAAGGATCCTACCTACCTCATCTAGACGTTTGAAGAATACATGCTTATACATGCAACTTGTCCTCAACAACCAATATCACATATGAAGCATGTGGTGATGATGATATATAATGTTAGCACTATAGATTAGCATAATCCTTTAACATACATGACAAATATTCACATAGAATAATAATTCAAATGTTTGCAACATATCAGTGGATAGAGAAAACAATTACTATTAATGTAATCAACAAAGTACATAGGTGACAAACTTCTATATCGACACATATCATGGCCGAGCTAAGTCCCTCTAATTAGGCCTCCACCACTTCAATCCTCCATGATACAAGCTCACATGCCAAGAGTCAAGTAGCAAGGTTCTCCATCATAAGATAGGAAGAGCTTGGGGGTTAAACAAAAGAAGTTCATAATTTCAATGACAAAGGGATCACAGGACTCAATGAAGTGGGAAATTTCTCAGTATCTTTGCTCTGTAGTGTGTTGAATGTCTTTGGGCTTAGATAGCAAGCTCAATTTATAGCCTCTAAATTGAATTGAAGGGTCTAATAAGAGAATTTATATGGTATATGGAAGGTCAGCGATCATGGATAAATTGTGACATGGCATGGAAGCTTAGGCATATATTTTAAGTTTTGAGAAACAAACCCGATGTACACGGGTTGTAATTGAACAACACTGCATACATGAGTTGTCTAACTGGTAGGTCGTTTATATGGAAAAATATGTATTTCTAGCTCTGGAGTGAACAAAAAATGGGACTTCAATTCTGCATAGGGTAATGGAAGGACATCCAAGAAAGGTTCATGGAGTGAGGAAAAAATTTCTATAACATAAATCTCTCCTAGTAGCAAAAGGATATTCCCAAAGTAGGGGAATTGATTTTAGTGACATTTTCTCATGTTGCTAAATTGACTTCTATTATATATTTTGTGGTTGTTGTTGTTGATTTTGATATTAAAATAGAAATTTTGGACATACATTACTACATGGGATCTTGAAGAACAAATCTACATGAAATACACTAAAGGATTTGTAGTAAAGGGAAAAAAAAATTGGTTGCAAGATGAAATTCTCTATATGGAGTTAAGCACTTAATCTCAGGGCGTGGTTTTAAAATTTTGATACTTATATTTTAGGATTTGGTTTCAAGGAGAAAAATGATCACTATGTATTTCAAATTAGTTGGTGATCATTTTTATTTTATGTATAGTCTTTATGAACATGATATTTTGTTGAATGGAAACAATAAGAAAATCATCAATGTCAAGCTCATTTGTCCTCTAAATTTGATATGAAATATCTTGTTGTTGAAAATGTTATTTTGGGCATGGAAATTAAAAGTTGAGAAAATAGGAAAATTTGGTTGAATCGGAGGAAATATATTGAGACAATATTGCAAAGGTTTAATATGCAAAGTAATGGAATTGGGTCAGATCCCATGTATTCTTGTAGGGGTAAATTTATATGTAGATCAATTTTTCAAAGAGGCAGGGAAGAGGAAGGAAGGCGACATGTATCTCATTCCCTATACTATTGTTATTAAGCAGTTTGATGTGTGAAATGGTTTATAATAGAATAGATATTTCACATTCAGTGGAAGTTTTGATAATGTATATGTCAAAACTGGGGAAGAACCATTGGACAACAGTAAAGAGAGACTTCAGGTATCTTCGTGGCACAACAAGTTATGGATTGTGCTACCAAAAAAAGACCAGGATTGGACAAAGTAATGGATATACATGTCTTTATGGATGCAGACTGGGTTGGAGATATGGATTTCAAAATATATACAATTGGGTATTTGTTTAACCTATTTTGGAGGAGAAATTAGTTGGATATGAGAAAGGGTAATCTATAGTTTCACTTTCAACTACAAAGATGAATAAATGGAAATAACTCATGTGGGTAAGTAATTTGTATGGATTTATAGAAGTTGTGTTGGATATTGGGTTTCTGATAATTTATAAAGGTTAGATTGTGACAATGAGGAGTGTAATATTTTTTTGGAAAATAGCCTAATTATTATTTTAAGACAAAGCACATTGATGTTTGGTATCACTTTTTGAGAGACATGACTGAAGAAAACAAAGTATCACTGATGAAGGTGAACCCACTTGAATAATATTGTAGATTCATTGGCAAATTTTATAAGTACTAACAAGTTCTCTTGGTATAGAGGATAAATGGGAATTGCTTCCCTAAATTATTGATCATGTAAACCTTGGGCCCCCTATTTACAAAGAAAAAATAGAGTGGGAT
This sequence comes from Picea sitchensis, assembly GCA_010110895.2. Classification (NCBI taxonomy): domain Eukaryota; kingdom Viridiplantae; phylum Streptophyta; class Pinopsida; order Pinales; family Pinaceae; genus Picea; species Picea sitchensis. The sequence goes on along the minus strand of SNQJ01S0137371.1, from coordinate 32,968 downwards.
AGCATTGGGTATATGTTATATTATCTGCGAGAATTATTTACTTTTACTATATCTTGCATCAAGAAGCATGCCAGTGAGGTGTAGCTCCCCAAAAAAGAACCAGACTATTTTGGTCCCATATTTAGGTGGTTTGGCCAATGGTTTTGACCCATTGTAATATAGTTCCAGTTAAGGAATGTAATATGGGTTGATGAATTATATCTTTGGATGCCATTGAATCCTATATATATGTTGTATTCTAAATGGTGAGGTTAATACAATGAAGAGTTGAGTGCATTCTAAACATGCATGGTTAAGGAGTTTCTCACGATAAATTTCTAAATTACTATGTGTGAATATTATTGTTTTCTTTATATTTTATAAAGAATGTGTGTATGCATTTCTATACTGTAAAGATTTAAAACCTACATTTAGTATTAGATAAGTTATTAGTTTTAGGGGGACACCTTTGTTTATACGGGTTTGGTTATATTGGGCATGTGATAAACCCTGGATTTAGAGTGGGAGCTCTACAGTGGTTATTATTGCGGTGAAAGAGAATGGTGATAATTTCCTAAATTAGAGATAAAGAAATTTAATGGGAAAATATTTGAGATTTAGAGATGAATATGGAGGTATTTTGTTAGACAAGAATGGTGGTTAGGTGTGGATCAAGTAAAATCCTATGGAGTATGTTAATAGAAGACTAGATATGAAGTTGTATAGAATGAAAAGGGAACAATAGAACATGTCTTTCATATTCATTGTTATTATTGGAGAAATGTCTGAGGAAAGATATATCAAGGTTTTATAGGATAAGTTAGGGATTTGTATACAGTCTAAGTCCACATTAAGTTCAGAATTTTCCTTGAAAGAAGTTAAGACCTCCTAATTATGAATGATGAAGACTTGGTGACAAAACATATAAATGATTTCAATACCATAGTAAGTCAATTGTTTTATATTATTAAAATAAAATTTATGATGAAGAGAGGTGCATTAGTTTACTATATTTCTTTACCAAATTCACAAGAGAATTTGGTTGTAGCTATTAGGAGTAATGTAACCACATTAAATTTTGATGGTATGGTTTCATTTGTGTTATCTTAACAAATGAGGAGGAAAACCATGGATAGTCAAATAACTAATTCCTTATTTGTAGGATGGTGTTACATGGATAGATAGAAATAAGTCCTCAGTGGGAGATCTAAATACAAGGCTAAGTATAAATATTCTAGAAATGTGAAAATGTATAATAGTAAAATTAGGGCATCTGAAGGGTTGTATATATAAAAGTGTTAAGGAATTGATCTAATGATGTTCCTTCCATAGATGGGAAGACCTCCCCAAAGGAAGGAGGGTATTTGTACTTGGCATATTCAAGAACACATGTAGATCATGATGTATGGTTGTCCATGTCTCAGGAGAAGATATATCCAAGGTTTTATGGGATAAGTTAGGGGATTTGTATCAGTCTAAGTCCCTGTTAAGTGAAATTTTCCTTCGAAAGAAGTTAGACCTCCTAATTATGAATGATGAAGACTTGGTGACAAAACATATAAATGATTTCAATACTATGGTAAGTCAATTGTTTTATGTTAAAATAAAAATTTATGATGAAGAGAGGTGCATTAGTTTACTATGTTCTTTGCCAAATTCACAAGAGAATTTGGTTGTAGCTATTGGGAGTAATGTAACCACATTAAATTTTGATGGTATGGTTTCATCTGTGTTATCTTAACAAATGAGGAGGAAAACCATGGATAGTCAAATAACTAATTCCTTATTTGTAGGATGGTGTTCTGTGGATAGAATTAGAAATAAGTCCTCGAGTGGGAGATCTATATCTAAAGGTAGATATAAATCTCTAGGAAATGTTGAAAATGTGGTAAAATTGGGCATCACAAGAAGGATTGTATATATAAAAGTGTTAAGAGAGGGAATTGATCTAATGATGTTCCTTCCATAGATGGGAAGACCTCCCCAAAGGAAGGAGGGTATTTGTACTTGGCATATTCAAGAACACATGTAGATCATGATGTATGGTTGATCGATTCAGGTGCTTGTTTTCATAAGAATCCCCACAAGAGGTGTTTTTGTGAATTTGAAAATTATAATGTAGGTGATGTTTTTCTAGGGGATGAATTCATAGTCAAAATTACAAGATGAGGAAATTTCAAGTTGTTGTTTAATGATGGAAGGATTAGAACACTCCTTGACGTTTTTCACATTCCAAATCTGGCTAGAAACTTGATATCTATAAGTAATATGAGTGATGCACGTGGACATACTTTGTTTGAAAAATAAATCTACAAATTGGTTCGAGGATAAATGGTGTTTGTGAGAGGATTTCTAAATGGAGCTATATATAAGATTTTGGGAAGAAATATCAGTAATGGGTGTAACAATTTTGTTGTTCTTGAGGGTGGAAATGAAGAAGAAATAACCCCTAATATCTCTGGAGAAAAAATAATTATATGGAATCAAACACTGGTACATATCAGAGAGAAGGGCCTTCGAGTGCTACATGGTAAAGGTATGGTTGAAGGTATGTTTAATTGCACACTAGTTTTTTTATTTTTGTGAATGTTTCAGATATGGTAAATAGAATTGTGTAAGATTCTCAGTTGGGGTTATAAGAGAAAAATGAATCTTAGAGTTAGTACCCAGTGATGTGTTTGGACCTTTGCCTATTCCATTAGGAGGTAAATCTAAGCACTATGTTTCATTCATTAATGATTTCTCAAGTAATACATGGATTTATTTTCTTCAAAAGAAGTCTAGGATCTTTCATAAATTTAAATAATTTAAGGCTCTTATGGAGAATCAAATAGAGAAGAAAATAAAGGTTTTGAGGAAATATAATGGTGGAGAGTTTTTCATAAATGAATTTGAATAATTATTTAAGAAGTGTGGTACAACAAGGGAAAAATCTACTCCATACACACCCTAACAAAATGGGGTTGTAGAAAGGATAAATAGGACGTTGATGGAAAAATAAAGGAGAATTATTTCTGGTGTTGGGTTGGGATAAGAATTTTTGAGAGAGGCATTGTTTACTACATGTTAATTAGTAAATATATCATCATCATTAGTGTTGGTGGAAAAAACTCCACATGAGGCATTGATTGGTAAAAACGTCTCTCTTGAACATTCAGGATTTTTAGGTTGTGATGCTTGTGTACACATTGCAAACAAAAATAGGAGTAAGATGGATAATAAAGATGAAAATTGTATCTTTATCGGTTATAAAGATGGTATAAAAGGCCATAAAATTTGGAACCAAGTAACTAATAAGACTGTTTACAATCGAGATGTTATCTTTACAGACGTTGAATATGTTCCAAAATAGGAATTCCTACCAATGGAAAAAAAAAAACCGGATATGATAGATTTTGAATTGAAGGATGAAGAATCTAAATCATCAAAATAACATGAATTACGAGAACTTCATACTCCGGTATTGAGGAGACAAGTTTGGGAAAGAAGGATGTAGTTTTGATTTATCTATTACTGATGATGATCATAGAAATATTAGGGAGGCCGTGGATTCAAAGGCTAGTAAAATTTGGAAGAATTCCATGGTTGAAGAAATGAAAACCTTGGATAAAAATGAGGCTTGGGATCTAGTTGAGTTGTAGATTGGAAGAAATATTTTTGGTAGAAAATTTGTGTTTAAGAAGTAGTTGAATGCATAAAGTAAAGTGGATAAGTATAAAGTTGTCCTAGTAGAAAAGGTATATTTCCAGGTAGAGGGAATTCCTTATGTTGACATCTTTTATCCTATTGCTAAATTGAATTATATTAGTTTTGTTGTCTATCACTGTTTCTTTTAATATTGATGTAGAATGGATGGAATTAACAACATTCTTTCATGGGGATCTTGAAGAGTAAATATACATGAAAAATACATAAGGTTTTGTAGTGAAAGAAATAAAGAGTCGGTTTGCAATTTGAGAATTCCATGTATGTGTTAAAGAAATATAGAAGGAAGTGGTATCAAAAATTTTATACTTATATTTTGAGACTTAGTTTCACAAGACAAAAATAGTATTACTATATGTATTTCAAATCAATTGGTGATCATTTTATTTATTTGGTATTGTATGTTGATGGTATGTTGCTAATTGGAAACAACAAGGAAATAATCAAGGATGTCAGAACTCAATTATCCTCTAAATTTGTCATTAAATATATTGGTGCTACAAATTTTATTTTAGGCATGGAAATGAAAAGAGATTGGGAAAACATGAATGCAAAATAGTCAAGGTCCCTATTATAATAGGTGTAAAGTTATCTGTAGATCAGTTTCTGAGGACACAAGAAGTGGAAGATGGCATGTCTCGTACTCCCTATGCTAGTGTTGTTAGTAGTTTGAAGTATGTAATGGTCTGTACTAGACTAGACATTTCACATTTAGTGGGATTTTTGAGTAGGTATATGTCAAAACTAGGGAAGGAGAATTGGATAGCTATAAAGTGGGTTTTCAGGTATTTGTATGGTACTATAGATTATGGAATTTTCTACCAAGGAAGACCTACTTTATACATAGTTTTGGAAATACATGGATTTGTTGATGTAGACTGGGTTGGAGATATGGATTGTAGAATATATACAATTAGTTATTTGTTTAAACTATTTGGAGGAAAATTCAGTTGGATGAGCAAGATACAATTTGTAGTTTCACTCTCAACTACAGAAGTTGAATACATGGCAGTCATTCATGTGAGTAAGGGAGTTTTATGGTTATAAATATTATGTTCAAGTATTAGTTTTGTACAAAAATATGTAAGTTTATATTTTCATAATCAAAGTGTAATCATTTTGGAAAAGTACCCTCTTATCATTCCAATATAAAGCACATTGATGTTTAGTAGCAGTTTGTGAGAGACATGGTCGAAGACAAGAATGTGCTTATGGTGAAGGTGGACACTTTGAAGATTATTGTAGACTCATTGACAAAGTATATAAGTACTAATAATTTCTCTTGGTGTAGAGTGTAACGACCCCATCGTTACGACAACAAGCGAAGAATTTTATTTTTTTTTCATTTTTTTTTCAGGAGTTAAGAGGCAAGAAGGTGACGACGACAAAATTTTAATCACACCACTAATGACGAATGCTAGTACGCAGTCCAGGCAACAAGTTACTATAAGACCACACACCGACTCAAGACAACTGACAAACATGCACAAAATAACAAGGAGGACGACTACCCTTCCGATGCAAACATGACCACGCCTACAAGATAATGGACAACACCCCCATCTTGACATCACAGCCTAGATGAAAAAATACTAGAACCTCAAGGCATGCAGACCTAACGCCTGAAGGTGTTCGACCCTTGTGCCAAGATAAACTTGCACGCTCGTCAGCACTCACACAAAAGAACCTACTCCGACCAAGATCTCTTTCGCCGCTATCCCCAATGCGCACCATGATACCCTCATCAGGAATCATGTTGTTCCTCGGGTGATAGATGCGTCAATAACCTTGGCACAAAACAAAATGGACTAAGACTCAAGAAAACTCCGATGAGCTAGGAACCGAATACTGTCTGGGAGACTATACCTACCCCACACAAAGGTTGACGAGACACAAGAGGATGAAGACAAGGGGTGACGCCAACCCACACGACATCGTCCCCGCCCCCACCAATCACCCAGTCTAACCGGTTTATTATTACATTCAATTTTAAGAAGGGTTGGACATTCTAACAAGGCACGTCAAGTTACAATTAGACAATAATGTGTCTGCTAAATAAACGTTAATACAATTAATTTTTCAAATCTAAGTGGTCAATACTAAAACCATAATTATAAATGCCCTCTATCCTTAATTAAAATTCGATCCAGCGAGTCTAAAATTTGCAATCCATTCCTTACTTACCAATCAAATTTTAATCTTTAACAGAACCTAATCGGTCAAGTCTGTGTTAATCTAAATTCTCCACCCAACTAGACATTAAGTTAAATAACAACATTTATAATCTTAAAGTAGAATTCTATCATTATAACACTTATGAACAATTAAATCTTAGCATGTAGTCTAGTTATATTGACTGAACTAACAATACTATCTATCTAATAATATTAGAAGGAAACTACTAATTGTTAGCAGGGCTAGAGCAATTTATCGAGGAAATTAACATAGTGGTTACTTAACAATTAATATAGAAATAACAAAGAAATTACATGACCATTAACACGACAATTAAAAGCGCACTAACAAGTTAGTTTACATGATTGTTGTCATAACAAGTAATACAACAATAGCAAGGCATTTAAGGTGTTAGTTAACATTTAACTCGATGTGTCATTTAATCCAAAGAATGAATCTGTTGGCCATTTACATTGTTGTAGCAATTGTTCTCGAAATTAATATGACCATTACATAACAATAAATCTAGCAATAACAAGGCATTTAACTTACTGTTATCCATTTTATTTGTTGGAAAAAATCAAGGCATTTAATGCGACCATTACATAGCAATGAATCTAGCAATAGTAAGGCATTTAACTAACTGTTATCCATTTAATTCGTTGTGGAAAAATTAGAAAAAAAACAGTGCCCACATGGTGGCCAATCATGCTCAATCGACAACAACTCAACAATTAAAGGAAAACGTATCCAATCAACATCAACGCAGTCCATCACTCAAGGGAAAACGTAGTCACAGTTTGAAGGCAAAATCATGGTCATTACTACAAGTCAGTTATGAATTGAATAGCAAAAAAAAGGGTGGGCAAATTCAACATGCACACAATCAATTTTTATTTACCAAAACCGTGGTCATTCCGGCATGTGAATTTAATATTTAAAAGGTTAAATTCGTGGGTTATTTCTACAACAACTCAGTCCATCGTTGGAAAGAAAAAATGTGGGCATTTAAAACAACAAACTCAGTCTCATTTGAAAGAAAAAATGTGGGCATTTAGAACAACAAACTCAGTCTCATTTGAAGGTAAAAACGTGGGCATTTAAAACAGTAAACTCAGTTTCATCTGAAAGCAAAAATGTGGGCAATTAAAATAGCAATCTCGGTCTCATTTGAAGGCAAAACGTGGGCATTTAAAACAGTAAACTCAGTCTCATCTGAAAGAAAAAATGTGGGAAATTAAAACAACAATCTCGGTCTCATTTGAAGGCAAAACGTGGGCATTTAAAACAACAAACTCAGTCTCATTTGAAAGAAAAAACGTGGGCAATTTTAAATGGCAATCTTTGTCTCATTTGAAGGAAAAATGTGGGCATTTAAAATGGCAATCTATGGCAACAGTTAAAAACCAAAATGTTTTTCCATTTCCAGGATACCAATACCAAATGCAAACATGAATCAATTCGTTTTTCCATTGCCCGAATACTAATACAAAATGTAGACATGAATCAATTTGTTTTTCCATGGCCAGAATACAAATACAAAATGAAGACATGAATCAATTTGTTTTTCCATTGCCAGAATACCAATACAAAATGCAGACATGAATCAATTCATTTTTCCATTGCCAGAATACAAATACAAAGTGCAGACATGAATCAATTCATTTTTTCATTGCCAGAATACCAATACAAATTGCAGAGAACCGAAAGGATCCAATCATCCAAGGACAACAATGGAGGTAGACGACTGATATGTTTGTCATTTGCTCATCATCCTCGCACAGAAAGGCACGACGTTGAGATCTATAGGTCTATTAACGCCGAAGCGATGATCGTAGATCAGACTCCTGGCTGACTACCTAGGCAAGCAATGATGAGCTTGGGATGATAGGCAAAACCACCAAAATGGTCACAATCAAAGATCACAAGGGGGTCAAGACATGTGGGGAAACGAAGGCCATGGGAGTCAATCAATCATCGATCTAGGCTATGAAAGAAATTCAGTCATCAATCTAGACAATCAGTTTAATTACTCCATTAAAAATGCAGATCCAAGCATAAATCCTACAACAATCTACCATACAAAAATGAAGAGAGCGTATCGTTGCCTGATTGCCTTCTCTGAGTGACGTCCTGTGCGCTCCGTGTAACTCCCGCTTGCTGACCGGTGAGACTTCACCGGTACCTCCCAACCAATGCTACGGGTACTCTTCTTTCGCCTTAGCCCCCCGAGCCACAAAGAGACCACACACACTATCCATAGATTCAACTAGCTCCTAGCTCGCCTTGCAAGGTCAAGCTATCACTCCTCACTGAGTTGGGTATCCTAACTCCCACAATCTAATTCAGTCAAGTAGATATTTCT
>SNQJ01S0137368.1:0-25429 GCA_010110895.2 Picea sitchensis | reverse complement strand
GCCCCTAAGTTTAAAGTACTAGAATAGCCTAGACTAATGCACTGTTTTTTTTTACATGTTATTATCAACAAGATTCAATACATGTGATTTCATGCTTTAAATTAAGAACCAATGTTGATATATGATTGATTACGAATTGTTTAGTCTTGCGCCATGAAGACAAATTTGACATATGATTGATTGAGTATTTTCATCCTCTTGTGCCATTAAAATATTGTTGATGTATGATTGATTTAACAACCATTACAATTGAGCCATTAAACATGCATAACTAGTTTACTATTCACCATTTAATATCATTGATGCATTGCTGATTTAAAACTAGATTACTTTGGGGCCCTTAATTTTTGTGGATGTATGACTGATATCTAGATTAGAGTTATGAGTTTTTATTGATTAAGGCAATTAGACACCTCCTTTTTCCTCAGAACAGTCGCCAGCCCTAAGACCTTAAGTGGTCAAAATCAATCAGATGAATCTCGGGCTTGAGCATTGCTTATGTGTCCTGAAGGTCCTATTTAACAACCATTACAATTGAGACATTAAACATGCATAACTAGTTTACTATTCACCATTTAATATCATTGATGCATTGTTGATTTTAAACTAGATTACTTTTGGGCCCTTAATTTTTGTGGATGTATGACTGATATCTAGACTAGAGTTATGAGTTTTATTGATTAAGGCAATTAGACACCTCCTTTTCCTCGCAATGTCGCCAGCCGTAAGAACTTAAGTGGTCAAAATCAATCGATGAATCTCGAGCTTGAGCATTGCTTATGTGTCCCTGAGGTCCTAACCATGCATGATAAGTTGGGTGGGTAGTCTCATATTACTCCATGACATGATTGATTGTTTATTGTATTTTCTTCGGTTGATCTTGTTGTGTTGATTTGTATCGCTCTTGATGTTTATGAATTGATTACGCTTCGTTGTTAATTAATTTTAGTGTGTGGGATGTGTCGTTATTTAATTATGATGATGGATAACTTGTGATTTATTGATTATGTCATGACGATGTAATTTTCTAATGAAACAAAAGAAAAATTTTACCTTTTGGCAACACCACCGCTATTGCCAGAATACGTGGATCAAGCATAAGCACCCATTTCCATGCTCTTTACATGGTTTTTCCATGTGTCTACCGACAAGACCAATTGTATGTGAAAGAATGACCATTTCCCATCGCAATTATCAAACTTCCTATTGACATACTATACTGTATACATATAACTCTTTTTCTTCTTCATTAGTTAGTCCACATAAAACTAAAGAAAACTTACAAATGGGAAGCCAAAGGGATCAGTTCGGGTTTCACATTATTCATATCAAATTTTGAGTATCTTCACCACATACTTTTTGTTGTGATAACCAAGCTTACCATCCATCCTATCTTTGTGTATTTCCATTCCCAAGATTTGTTTTGTTGTTCCTAGATCCTTCATATCAAACATCCTAACCAACTGAGCCAGCTTGTTGATCTCAAACATGCTTTTGCTTTCTACAAGCATAATATTTAATGCCATGATAATAAATATACCATAAAAAATGGTTATAATTTCATCTTGTAAAAATTTTCTCACCATGAAGGAATCAAACATCTAAATTGCTTTTCCTAGCATGCTTCGTGAAATACAATGATTCCCCGAGTTTGTAAACAAATCTTCTATTGTGATCAACTAACCTTTCGGGTTGTTCCATATACATCTCCTTATCCCAAAACTCCATGTAAATGATTTTAACATATAGTTGTACTGTCATATCATAAATTTAACTAGTGCTGCTACCAGCATGAATAGAAATGCTTTTAACAACTGTGAGAAAACTTTCATGGAAGTCAATAACTTCCAAATACCCTTGTTCAACTGGGCCATGGTTGAACCTTTCATATTTTGCTATGTTTGATTTTATAAAAGAGATTCATCAAACAATGCATCTCTGCCCATGATGATTATGTGCACGGTAGGATCCTCACATTCTGCATCCCTTAACATTATCACCATATCAAATATCTACCTATTTGATCTAGGTCTTACATAGAATGATAATAAAAACATAAGCATCACAACCAAATAATTTCTCATTTGAGTAATTACCAAATGAACTATTCATACCTCTTCCATAATATTCCAATGTTTTGCAAACCGATGGTGACCGAGTTACCAAATAACACAACCACTTATGTCCACAACAATAGTTGTGGACATAAATGGCGCAACTTGGAATTAATGAACATGCCTATCCAATCCCAGCCTTTCCTTGCAATACTTTCCAAGTTCCGTGGAAATGAACTTACCTTCATCATATAATCTCAAACACTTGATTAACCTGCCAACACATCAACCTTTTTATAGACCCACCTTTCTAACCCGGACACATTGCTCCACCTCAACTTTGCATTCAAAAAACTTTGACCACCCAACCAAGCCAATCCAAGTGAACCTTTGTCTCTCACCTGTGGATCTCTCACTGTATGATGGTATCACATTCGACTCTTTGAGAAGGGAGTGGCTACACATATGATCTTTTTCTTGACCCACACAAGAAGCTTCGTGGCTACCCCTTACTCCCCTATCACTATAAGGGTATGGGGTTCAAACAAATAAATATATCGTGGATTTTCGCTCCAACTTAACATGAACATTCTCTTTACCAAATCCGGCCAAGCCAATCAAGTAAGCCTTCACCACTTACCTCTAGGCCCATTTTCAATGGAGTTTTCTGCTTCCTTTATAGATTCATTACATGTAATCCATGGAAACAATATAACGGGATACCCAAAAACATGGACCCCAAAGTCCGCATGGACCTAAAACACATTTAACCCATTAACTCTTTCACTGAAATAAGGTTGACCCAACACATGCCTCTCCACATATTCAATCTACCTAAATCCATATCTGGACTTTTCATAGGTGACCTAATAAACCAAGGGTATATATCTTCTATCTAGGTCTTATAGACATATGCCCATTTACATGCAATCAATTATTTTCTTACAACTCCAAAGAAAATAATATATATATATATATATATATATATATATATAATTATTATTTCACGGTGACTCAAACATCACCGGGCCCAGAACTTCTATATGAACACAAATGGTGAGACACAACAGACAGATAAAACATCATCAACCATACCCGAACTCCAAAGTTGCCAGCTTGAATTTACAGTTGTTGCTTCTATTTTGGGAGTCCCTCTTTGGATGCTTGTTGTCTTTCCAAAAATCCTTCTTGAGATGCCTTCTTAGATTTTCCACAAAACCAACATTTTCCTTACCCTTACTGCCTTTTGACTTAGACCTCGCTGTACCTTTCTAATCTTTCCTCCTTCTCAGATCGACCTCCGACCACCATTGCTTTTGTTGTTGAGGTTTTTTTACTATATATTCTCCTCATTCTCAGATAACAAAACTCCCACAACAATGTCATAATCAATGGCATTTGTTGAGCTGAACCACATAGATGTGACTAGATGATTCAAAGACTCAAGAAACGAACATAATAAAGATAACTTTCATGGTCCTCATCTTCGTATTTTACTTCTATACCAGATAATTGACAAATCGAGTATTGAAAAACATTTAAGTGATCAACAATTTTTGTACTTTCTTTCATCCGTAAATTGTACAACTCGCTTCAAGAAGATTATGTTTGTCAAGGACTTCATCATAAACATAATCTCCGCTTGTTCCACAAACCCGCTTGTTGTCTCCTCTCCAACGACAAGTTAAACAAGACTTCATCTCGCTGCATTAATAAGAAATGGTACCGAGCTCTTGCATCTAGATCTTCATAGTCCTAATTTGTCATGTTTGTCAATTTCTTCTGCCAGCCAACACCTTTTCAATCCTTGTTTCAAGCGATCCTCGTGATCTCGAGCTTCCATAGCCCAAAGTTATTATTACCAATCGTAATTTTCCACCTCAAACTTAGAACTCTCGTGACTCGCTCTGCTCATGAAATAACATGATCCACCACAACTTTTCACGATGGTGAAGAAAATGTTTTCCATCGTTTTCATTGCTCCTACAATGAATCTCTTCGAGCATGCGACACATGGATCTTTATGCATAGAGTAAGTAGAAACTCACCTTTTCTTGCTCATTCATGCAATGAATTCCTCTTGCACTCACAACTCTACCCAACTTGCAATGCATTAGGCAGGCTCCCTTACCATAACAATGTCTCAAACAATAGAGTGTGCTCTCACCCTCTTTCACAGGGATCGCCTTGATCCCACTCACTCATGCAAATAAAAACAAGAACAAACCAGACACAACAACAATCACAATTGACACAAAGTTGATTTTACGTGGAAAACCAACACCTAAAACCATGGGGCAAATGATAATCAATATTCTTATTATTCAAGGGAGAATTACAATCACGAATCATGTGCATACAACCATCCTCTCCTTCTTCCCACACATTGTGCTACACTACATTGCTCATTGCTCACTTCAACTCTATGGGTATAATCGTATATATAACATCTATCAAACAATTAGACAAATTGATTACAATATAATCCACTAGTTACACAAACTGTTCACCGTAGTGTGCATACATGGAAATTCTATTTTTAGCGGATGTGCTTACAACCGCATGGGAAATTAAATGACACGTTTTTAACAAATGGCACTACAAACCTGTGTTTATGACCGTGTTTTCAAACACGGTATTCAACTTGTTTAAATAGTTGAGGTTTAGTACATATGATGGGAACCGAGTTTGAATTTTTATTTGTGTTTCTTTTTTAAGGTTTCTAAATTAAAAATATACAATTTTTATCAGCTGCCATGGTGCATTGAGGATGAACATCTGCTTAGAATTTATATGTACAATAAGTTTATTTCTTCCTATCACGAAAATAACGAAAATTCTATCGATCAAATACGTGGATCGTCATTGTTCTTGGTTCATCAAAATAGTAAGTGAACATTGAAAGTTTTATGTACAAAGATGTGAGGTTTTATGGATTCTCTGACGACTGGATTGTCTTGATACAACAACATATAAGGATCACTCTTTCCACTCGACGCTCTATCCCATAGCTGATACACCAATATTATAAGTTCCATAATTTGAAACAAACCTCAGTCCATCTTCTCTATGATCACATCAACTTACCCAACTGATAGCATGAAGATCATATATGATCTCTTCCCAACAAATTTTCCCTTCAACTTCAGATGTTCAACCTATGTTTTAATTTCTACTTATTATGGTGCATGGTAGTTTAGTATTCCTTACTTGATAGGAATTAAGCTTCTATAAACAATTTGTTTATATTTTTAATTTATTTCCATATTAAATCATATATTAAATCATAAGAACTAAGTTGCCATACATTACTTGTTTATACTTTTGATTTGTTTTCATATTAAACCATAATCAACCCAAACATCGATAATTGTAAGTAGGCACTATAATCACAATAACACTACAATATTTCTCTCTTCTAGCAAGGGAAGTTCTATGCATGATGCAATCTATAGTGAACCTGGTTTCATGCAATCTATAGTGACAATTTTTTATATTGTCAATTATTTTCATACAACTTTTTAAATTTAATGAAAAACGTTCTATTTTAATTGAAAACTTATATATATATATATATATATATATATATATATATATATATATGGAGATACTTTGTTAACTTTAAACTTATGATTTATAGTTTTTTAAGAACAACATGTCTTTAAATAAATAATTCAACCAATTAATTTATCATTTAAAAAATATTATCCATTTGCAACATTTGCAACATTTAAACATATAAAATAAAACTAAAACATCTAAAACACATATAAAAATAAAACTTTGTAACATCTAAAAGCATATAAAATTATAATGCATTTTTTTTATTTATACATAAACCAAATCTTTATAGCAATGCTATTAAGAGAAGCAAAATAAAAATTTATATACAATATACCACTAGAACATAACATGATATTCTTCCTATGACATTTCAAAATAATATAAGCTAATAAATATCTTATAATATCAAATTTAATTTATTTTAAAGTGGTTACAATATTATCAATAAGTGTAATATAATAATTATTATTGATTAATAATATATGTAGATGATTTTTGAGTATGGAGAAATATTGAGTGGTTAGAGTTATGCTATGTTAGATAGCTAAGAAAATAAAGGTAAATGTGTAGGTTTTATTATCTATATTTAATAAATATATTTTAAAAACATTTTAAAATCATAATATTAATGTACAACAAAACCTGAACTTATATATATAATTTTGAATTTGCATATATAATAAATTTAAAAAATTACTTTACATTTCACTAGGATATGTATACCTTAATAGATTTTACTAGTCAAATAATTAAACTGAGAAAATCTCATTATTATTATTATAAAATCCACTAAAAAACATGATATGATATATATAGAATTTGCTAATATATATATATATATATATATATATATATATATATATATATATATATAACAGAAACAATTTCAATTAGCAAACTTTAAACTACTCCAACATATAAATTAAAGTATATAAGAAACTGAATTAAAACGAAACTCTACACACACATCAAATTACTAACCACGCTTTGGTAATATTGTTTCTTATATACTAAAGAACACACTCAGATAGATCTGTATTGATATAACCAAGTTCAACTAGTAGTATTAACATATAGTTTGTGATAAAGATTATGTCAAATTCGCAAAACATATTCATAGAACATCCTGTGTTTCAAGACATACATAACTAGCAAAAAATTTTGGAAAACATGTAAGTTTAATGTATTTTTTTTATAGAAAAAAACTAACTTGTAAACTGCAAACCTACAAGGCTATTTCACAAAGAGTCTAAGTCCCTCTTATCTTTAGCATAAGAATCTCTGCAGAACTGGAGATTTATTCACAGTTTTCCACTCATATCTTGAATCTAGTTAAGGTGGACTTGATTTCAGCAATTGTCTGAGCCAAGGTTTAGTCCTTAATGTTTCTTGAGCCTGTAGAATCTGCATCATGAATGTTCAAGAGCTCGTGAATTTTTAATAAATGGCAGGAATTAAGCTAGAAACCTGGTCTGCATTTTATTGAAATGCATGAGAAGTATGGGATGTATAATAAGGTCTCCTATAATAAATAAGCTGCCTACCGCTTTTGGCTGAGCTCTCCATCGTACATCCTGCTGTTGCTGAGCTCTCCATCGTACATTCTGTTGTTGCTGCTGGTTGATGCTTCTCCATCTCTGCTATGCATAACAGACAGTCAGATACCCAATAAAAACTGATTGATATATGTGACCATAGAATAATTCATATTAACTACAGTAGACTATGGACAAAGTACTTATTCAACATACCTCGAGATGATGCATTGAACTTTTCAGTCGTCTTCCGCCATGAATGTGAATGTGAAATTGATGTTCCTTCTTCCACAACCCCAAAGGATTTCAACCACATTTCAGTCATTTGGCAGAGGCACTTGCGGCATTTGTTTAATAAGTTTCCATCACAAACCAAACAGAAAGGGTGGAATGTGTGCCCGCACGATGCTACGATGATATCCATTGTCTCTCTTTCAAAGGCCAGACTGCATACAGGACATGGAGAAACATTTATGACTATTTGGGTATCATGGGTTTCAACGCTCTTTGCACCCAATATGGGATGAGAGACTGGTCGGGGGTATAGTGAACAGCCGCCAAGCTCCATCTGATTTCCCACTTTCCGCCTATATTTCTCTTGAATTGCTAATGCACTTTGCAACTCGGCAATGACAGAGTTTACTCCAATTATCTGGCCTTCTATTTTCTCCAAATCAGTGGTTTTTTCTTCCATGTTTCTCTTGCAGGCCTGTTCAATCATCTCATTCTCTTCGAGTCTTTCTGATAAGCTTCGTGCTCCAGACGAGCTTTCATGATGCATTCGAATATTGCACTTTTCTCCATGGTTAACAACCCATACACCTTTTTCTCATCTTCAGTACCAGATTGCCAGAAATCAACACAAAATTCACCAACTAATTTATCTGTGCATGCACTTCCTCGTTGTCTAACTGCAGCCTTGATCTGTTCAATATGGGTTCTGCAGTGATCTACGTCCTTAGATGCACTTTTTCTCAAAAAACGACGCTGACGAGAGAATTTCTTTCACATTCTGAAGGCTCTTCTCATAACTAGCTTTCAACTTCTTCTGGATTTCAATCTTAGAATTGAGCTCTCGAGTCAAAACCCTAATCTGGTCGAAATAAGGTTTGCATCTTCCGGGGCCCATTTTTTCTTCTCTTCTGGCAGACTTCGTCCATGTTAGATTGTCTCTCCTGATAGACTTCTTCCATGTTAGACTGTCTGAACTTGTTGGCGATTCGCAAACTGCTCCTTGTTTTCTTATAGCTTGTGGTCATGGGTGAACCTTTCAATGGGCTCGTAGATTCAGAAATTATCATCACGTCCTCGTCTGAGTTCATCATTTGGCCTTTCATTGACTTGTTGTTTCACAGAACGCCAATGTTGATAGCACTGCAATATGCTCAATACCAGAACTAACGAGATATATCTGATCTCAAATAAATCAAAATACAAAATATAAAATATACACTTAAATAAATGCCATGTTAGGTAACAAAATACAAAATATACACTTAAATAAATGAGGAAAGAGGGAAAACTCATGGGAACCCCTCAAAGTACAATGTATGTAAAAAGAAGAATCGACAGTTTCTAGGCAATTGTGTCCTTCGCTTCAAGATGACTACACAAAGAATGGAACTTATACTCATTGAAGGTCTCAGGAAGATGTTTGCAATATGTTTTGTTGAAGGAAAAATTGCGTCGATGGGATCCCCTCGTGTACTAAGTCTAGATGTAGTGTTGTAATGTCCCTTCAAATAGGATCTCCAGAGAGGAGGCTTACTGGTCTAAACCGCCCCATTAGACTATAGCTAGGGATGTAAAAGGGGTAAAACAAGGTTACTATAGGTCACTCCAATCAAAGGTCTTATGTTCAAAAGGAATTGGAACTAAAAAGTGTTAAAAGAACTTTTAAGTCATTATGAGCAAAATAGAATAACAGATGAGCTAAAAATTAGAAGTCAACAAGTGAATTAGGTTTTGGAAAGCTATAAGAGAAGAGTCAACACTCCAATTCATCATTATGCAGATTATGACTTGTCATTGAGGAGAGAGATACATCTCAGAGAGACAGCTGCTGATTCCGTGGAGGAAGACACCAGCTATTGATTTTGGTGTTGAGAGACACACCCTAGTCACCAGAAGACACAATGTGTCTTCCATCATTCTCAAAGAATAAGCATTGGGTCCAAAGCAACAGTAAGGGCGTACTTATCCAGGGTGAGGGCGCACCTCCTAAATAGGTTTAGGGAATTGATTTGTCCCATCTAAGGAGAGTTCAGAGATTCCTCCACCTGGGGAGAGGAAGGCAGCATCTTTTCCGCCACCTCGTCAGATTCCTACCTGAGGAATAATCTAGGGCATTTTCCAAACTTCTGAAGTGAAGCACTTTGGCTAGACATAGACTGAGGTTCCCGAAAGTGAGCATTAGATCGCATTCAGAGAAACCCTTCCCACCCATTTCCCAAGATACCAAGGCGATCATTTTGAGATACATCTCGGCCGATTCTCGGGACGATGGAATCACTAAGACACATTTTCCAAAAGAAGAGGGGCACAATCCCCTAGGGGTATCCATCCAGGCTCTAGTTTCATTAGCAGAGGGATCCAAAAGATACCAATACTGAGGAATATAGCAGGGTGCATCATCTGGGATAGTTTCCAAGCCATTCTAAGAGGTATAGCCTCTAGGGCAAACTTTCCAAACTTCCAATAGTTACCATCAGAGTTGTCATAGTCCTAGCGCATCTGTTGATTCCGCAGTGCTCCCATGTTTTGGGTATTATCTTTTAGTTACTTGTTTGTATTCTCGCTAAGATCCTTTGTCTTTTGATCTAGTCGAGTGATTCATTTTATTTAGCTGCATTTGGCATTTGTACTCCGCAGAGATGTCATAATATAAACCTTGTAGTCCTTTTTCGTGATGAAATATTTGCATGATCATTTATATGTTGTAAACGATAATCCTACACAATAATATTAGCAGCACTTCCTAGACTAACCAAGTCAGGAACATTACATGCATGTGGATCTTGATGTGCTTCATCCGCTGCCTTTGAACTATGCCCAACTCAGTAAGAAAATATTTTATCCACATAGCCTAAATGGTTATATTAACTACCCCTGTGTACTCTGCCTCAACTAAATAAAGAGAAATAACAACATGCTTCTTATTCGACCAAAATATAGGCCCAAACCAATACTCAAGTGAGTAATCATATGGACTCATATCAATGTTATCAGCCAAATTTAGTCAATCTGTGAACCTGATGAGGTCCAATGCAGATTTCATTGCATAGTGAATCCTAAAGGTGATGGTTCCATGTACGTATCTAAGGATAAACTTTGTAGCCTTCCAATGTAGCCCATGTGGTTCCTGCATGAATCTAGAGACTGCTCCAACTACATAGGATAGGTCTGGTCTGAGTGTGTGAGATAAACAAGCTCCCCCCACTCAGTTGTTTGTGCAAGCAGTTTTCAACCAATGGAGTGTCCCGCCATCCTCAAGTCCAATCCTACTAGGAAAGGAGTCGGGAAGACTTGTTGTTCAATAAGGGAAATCTCCTCGTTGAGATTCAGTAGAGTTACTTGGCTTGAGACGCTTGATGCCCCATGCATCCTCAATCGGATCTCAAGTCCAAGGAATAAATGTAGTGGACCCATGTCCGTGAACAAAAACCCGCCATGCGAATCCTTTATCAGATAAATCATTAGTCGAGCAATCGGTGATCAACAAATCATCAACATACAAAACTAGGAGTAGAAGGAATCAATCATCTTGAGCATGTAAACATTCGTGTCCGACTTACAACGTACAAAGTTCTCGGTGGATAGAAGGTAGGAGTCCATCTTGAAATATCATTCCTCTGATCCTTCTTGAGGCCATAAAGAGACTTCTTCAAATATGAATCCTACACTAATCCTTGGGGATGCTCCATATATATCTCTCATAGATCACGTGGAAGAAATGCATTCTTCATCCATCTGATGGACTTCCCAACCCTTCGTTGTCGTGAATGCAAAAGTGCCAAACATATGGAATCCATATTCACTATTCGAGCTACGTATCATAGTCAATGCCATGCACCTATTGAAAGCATTTGGTAACTAGCCAGGCTATTTATTTACTAACATGTCCATCTCGCTAAGGCCGTTGTTCCTATAGGACCCATTCAAGACATGACAAGTTTCCTTCCTCGAAGGAAAGGAAGCAGACCCCAAGTTTAGTTCTCGATGAGGGAGATGTACTCCTCCAACATGGCATATTCCCAAAAGGGATTTCAAGTTCTCACCATAAGACTGTAGATCTAAAGATTGAACCAAGAAAAAATATTCCCTGGGTGTGACATCACTCATTGGAAATGAGTGCAAGAGGAGGATCCTTCAAATCAAATATAGTCCTCCTAGTATCAGCTTGATCCACCAAGATCCCCTACATCTTGAAGAGTAGTCTTAGGCCACTTGGGCCTCAACTTTGGCTCTACAACTGCATCTACATGCACTTAATATGCATCTGATTGTACTGAATTTGTATCTGATCATATGAATCCTCTAAATCAAAACTCTCTTCTGAAGAGCTCCATTACGTGCATGCTCATCATCTTTGACAGTGGAAGAACAAAAGTGTGTGCATGCGCATTTTGAGGTACACATGAGACACTTTCCTCGAATTAGAAACTACGCTCAATGATGATGAGTTGGTCCAAGTAAAGATAAATGAGTATGTATCCCTTCAAACCATTGAGGTATATCCAACAAAGATACACTATGTTCTATGTGGATCAAGTGTCTTCCCTCTTCTTAAAGGGAATCCTCGCCCATGCACGTGAACCGAAAATACGGAAGTGGGTTGCTTATGGTATGAGGCCACTCTAAGCCTCGTAAGGGGTCTTATCCCAACTGCATCTATGGGGAGATCTATTTTTATGTAAGTTGCACAATTAAGTGATTCATACCAATCTCTGTGGTACTGACTTTGCATGTAGCATGCAAGATTCCATCTCTTTAGAGATCTATTTTTCAACTCAACAACTATGTTTTGTTGAAGTGGAGCATAGGGAAGCATGTGCCAACCAAATCTCGACCTCATGACAAAATTTTTGCATACCATGGTTGGCATACTCTCCCTCGCTATCCGTTCATAGGACTTTGATTTTCTTCCCGATTGTGTCTCAACAAGGGCTTTAGAAATCTTGAGGTGTTGAAAGATCTCCCTTATTTTTCCTCGAGAAATAAAATCCATTTGAAGCATGAGAAATCATTAACAAAATTGATCACCTAATCTTTGGCGCTTTTCTGATTTATGGTTGTGGAAAAGGGCCCATGAGGTTACTATGGATCAGATCTAAAGGAAAGGAAGCTCTCTTAGTCTTTCCTTTCATCGGACTTCTCGAGGGTGTTTTTCCAAGAAAACATCCCCACAAATTCCTTTGGAGAAGTGGATGTTAGGTAGACCATCACCATTCCTTGTTTGCTAAGTTGTTGCATATATCTAAAATTTAAATTCATGGAAATTTCCTTCCATATCCCATCGGCTTTCATTAGCATGGGTAGACAGTAATGCATCCGGTTCAATAAATTCAGAAAATTTGTAGAATCTAGATTGATGATTTACATCACCAGTAGAAACCTGGAATTGGTTCTCATGTCATAGATATCCACTGCGATCAGGTGTGAACATGACTCTCTTCCGGTGCCAAAGTTTTTCATCTAATACACGAAGAGAAGATTGACTAAAAGTTTGGGAACTGTAGCTCATTCTCAAATCTCCATTCGAGAGTTCACTCTTCCTTTGTCGTTGACCTTGACTGGAGAGTTGTCCCCATCAAAATAGAGGCCTTTGCATGCATCCAATGAAGAATAAACTTCTTTTTTGGCTGTCATGTGGTATGATGCACCCGAATCTACAATCCAAGCATCGAGAGAGGAGTTGATGGCAATCAAAGCATGCTAGAATTGTCTTTCTTGGGACTTTTGATCTTTTGGATTCTTCTTCTTGGACCCCTCGAGGATGCGATCTCCAAGGTTGTTTTGATGAAGTATTTTGGGCCATTTGATTCTATTTTTTTGCATGTATGTGGATTTTGGATGGGAATCCTTTATGGAAATAAGTGCATTTCTCTCCTTTCTTCCCTTTCCACCTTTAGATCCAGAGGCATCAAGAAGAATTTTGAGTAATCTTCCTTCTTTGGATTTGCATGTGCTTTCATTTTGTATTTTATTTATATTTCTGATATTGATGATAGCTACCATAATGCATAGTAAGTGCATGTGCCTTTGGGCCTTTGATTTTTCCCATATTGATGAGCTTGTTCTACTGTTGTGTCAGAGACTCGATAAAGGCCTCGAGAGAGGGCATCATCTAGGTGGTTCCAGAGGTGATCCTAACTGAATGAAATGTAGATACAAACATTGAGTATTCCGACTACTTTCGAGAATGGGCAGAACCATTTGTTTCTCCTCCTTAGATTTGTCAACCCCCGCAAGCCTTGAATCTCAGACAACAAATCCTTATATTTGGTAAAGAAATTCAGATTGTCAGGTTGCTTTTCCTTTGGATCCAAAGTGAGAATTTCCACCTCAAGCATGTGTCCCTCATCTCGCCCTATTTCCAAAAATCCCTTCCATGGTGGTCCATGCTTCATTGGGGTTTTGCTATGAGGATATGTGAAAGAGGAGTTCGTGAGAAATGAGACTCCAAAAAAGTTCCAAACGCTTCATCCATTAGATTTAGATACGGATTTTTTCTATGGTTGACGTGGGTTTTGTCTCTATGTTCATGGTTAACCTATATAATCTTCTTCCTCTAAGATGCATTATCATCTTCTCCTTCCATGCAAAGAAGTTGTATAGTGTAAGAATGAATTACTTTAGAAATTCCATTTTTCGCTATTCTAATCTTCTGCGACTCGTTAGGGTCAATTTGTTGTGTATTTTCCTAGCAGCCATCGGATCCCATACCATGTAAATGTGTTGAACCTGCACAAAATAGATCTAGCTAGCTAATGACATACACAATTTGCGCAAGAGAAAATATGAGAAAAGAGAAGTAGGAGAGGGTTGTGGTAGGTGAATCCCCTTGTAGACAAGTGGATTCCCTCTCGGTCTCCTTTAGACTCCTAAGGCCAAGACAAAAGTGCTTTAACATGGACATTGACTTCCTTTAGATCTAACTGCTTAATAAAATGAAAGAGAAGGCTAAATATATGTACCCTATTAATGACGCTTGTCCTTGCAAAGTAATAATGAAGCTTCGACATTGAGCTCCTTGATAGGTCTTGTAAAAAAAACAAAGGTACAAAGACTTCCTACTCTATTGATATTAGGCTCAAACATAGATCCATCTACCGCGACAAACTCATGTGGAACAAGCATAGTTTGAAAGAAACAGCCAAGCATTGATTATTAATGAGAACAAGTAAAAGTAATTACAATACTTTGGATGAAGGTGCAACAGCTTTCTCTAGATCTCCTTTGTCCAACCCCTTTGCTCAAGTAACTTTATTGATTGCTTTGATGACATCTCACCATGAGATCATAAGTTCCATACCCTCAATCTCCATTATCTTTTCTCTATGTTGCCTGCGATCATAGTTTTCATACCTCCAATATTTTTCTTGTACCTTTCACCATGAGAAGGCCTCCTTATATAACCTTGAGAGGCTCCAACCACTTGAGATATCTTTGGATAAGTTGAGGGATCCTCTACTTCAATTGATGATCTTCCCTAAGATCATTCCTTGACCATATATATTTGAATCCAACTACCTTCGGAATTGAGGGATTCTTCCCTAAATTACCTCAACAAACCTATAATTTTCCAAAAAAAGGGTAGCACTCCCCAAAAGCGTAAAGGGCGTCAAATCACTTCCTTTAAAGATGCCTAAGGAGCCAAAGACTACCTCGACAAGGTAGTGGAGCCGCTTCTCAAAAATTCATTTTTTAGTGGTTCTTTCAATGTCAAAAGGTTTGTACTCTGGCGTCAATTGATTTCTCTTCTTCCAAACGAACCTTTGAGGTGTCTTAAGTGTATTTATGATGCTGTTAGAGGCATGACATATGAAAGATGGCAAGATGATTTTTTTGACACTTGCAACACTTATAGTCAAGATGTGACACTTACAATAAGATAGCACTTACAACACTATAATGACTACACTTACTACACTATCAAGTGAGTAATTTTGAGGTGTAATAGATTTCCAAAGTATGATGTTAGAAGATGATGATGACTCAAGTACTTTGTAGAATTTTTCGAAGCAAGGGTATGGACTCAGAGACCGGAAAAAAGTCACACACAACCATAAAACAAATATTATGACATGTTTCAAAACCCAAGGCAGCATACCTATGCTTGAGTGATAAAGACTTTTAAGTATTGGCCACCATAAAATACACTACTTGATCCATAATTATATTGAAAATGGTATATCCACCATGATACAAGCAGTGGATCTATACCCTATGACTCGAACTGATCGTGATCCATGAAGAATAATAATAATGGATCTAATGAGATGACAAGACATAGCCACGACCAATACAAAGTGGATCTATGTAATAGCATATGTGTCATAGTTCAAGAGACTCCTCTTTGTAACCTGAGTAAAGTACATATAAGAGTGGGATGACTCAACCTGTATCTTCACCCATCTCGATGTAGTACCTAATCTAACCATGTGAATAGATGTCCCCGATGTCGAAAGTACGGCATAAACGACTTGATTACGGGTCAATGATGTAAACCGTTAACAAGCTGAGGGAGATCACCATTGATGTCAATGATCTCTGGTACTCTAGTACATTCCAACGAATGTGGAATATATGAGTTGAATATCCATGGAATCATCCAATCAAAAGTCAATGATAAACCCGGCCACAACGGAGGAGGCATGTCATTGAGGCATGTATGTCCCAAAGTACTAATTGGTTTCTAAGTCTAGTTCCCCAATACCGTACGAAGCTCTATTGTGAATTAGACTCGTCACGGGAGGGCCTTTGATGTATCCCCCATCAACAACATGAAACCGACATAGAGATGTAATTGATGGATTGAATGAACATGGACTCGCACCTGTATTGAAACAGATATTTGTGATACGACTCTCGAGGCGCATACTTCCCTTCAAAAATGAGGCACATCATTTAAACGCCATGGACCAAAACTTGATGATGCAATGATGTTGTGACTCTGGCCAGGGTGACCCAAAGAAAAGAAACTCAAAGAATTGGCTTGGTGCAGAGGTTCGGCGGATTAAAATGCATGCAAAGACAAAAGTGTCATGTTCAAGGGTGACTGTAGGAGTTACTAGTAGTGTTCTAAACTGCTTGGTTTTCTTCCTTCAATTTTTCCCCATCTAGATAGACAAGTACCTCTTTTTAATTTAATGAGCTCGAGGGGAGGGTAACACATGCTATATATGACTCACCTTTGATAAGTCCCTCTTCTTTTGTTCGTGAACCGAAGAGTAAGGGTTCTTTCCCATATGGGCCCTTCAATGTTGATTGTTTAACAAGTCTAGAGAAGGTAAACTCGATGGTTTTTCATATTTAGAGAGTCCGAAAAAACAACTTTAAAGATTACTCCAATGTTGTCCTTTTTCAGAATGTTAGTCTCACGAGGCCAAAAGGAGACAAATTATCACTCGAAAGATTCCCTTCAAACCTTTTAACAAGTGGAAAGGAAGCAAGATCACTCGACAATCTTTTCTACATTTAGAGAGTCTGAAAGAGATTAAAGAAGACTCCAGCGGTTCTTCGTGATATCCAAGGAACCTAAAAGTGATAAAAAGTCTAGTCGGGTTACATTCTCATGTTTTTAAAAGCACGAGAAAGAACAGCACCGTTTTCCCATGCCCCCATATTGAAAGCTAGTGATTTAACTCCAAAATGATCATCAAAGGTTGGAGACATGCTCTCCAAGCTTTAATTGATTCATCGACTGTGAGGTTGTCACCCAATTCTCTACTCAGACTAAGAAAAAGGATAAGAGTGATGAAAAGAAGGTTCAAGAGAGGTGATCGTTCCATTTTTTAACAAGCTTGCTGCTACGTAAAAAGAAATATTCTCGCAATTCCGTGTCTCGATCCCCGCATTGTTG
Organism: Picea sitchensis; assembly: GCA_010110895.2. Lineage (NCBI taxonomy): Eukaryota > Viridiplantae > Streptophyta > Pinopsida > Pinales > Pinaceae > Picea > Picea sitchensis. The sequence goes on along the minus strand of SNQJ01S0137368.1, from coordinate 8,192 downwards.
TTTCATTTTAACGAAGCTTGCTACGAGTGAAAACATGCTCAATTTTTTTCTTCATTTTTAACGAGCTTGCGCATCGAAGAAACTGTCCGATTTGTCGTTGGTCGGTTTCGCCGCCAAGAAAACCGCGGACCTCCATATCCAGCAATGACGGCCGGCGCACGTCGATCTCACCGGATACAAAAACACTTCGAAGCACATGCCCAGGGCTACGGTGTGCAGATCAAAGTCCAGGCCGTCCTGCTCAGCAGATCGCACGCCCTGACCAAAATCATCGGGAGTCGGGTCATGGGGAGACAACGCCATAATTCGACATGCGGTAGGGCGATACCTGTCACATATAAGAACCATTCGTGGAGGTAATCCAAGAAGGACCGATGAAGGAATGTTGATTAATAGTCAGCTAATTCTTCCATTGTGAGGGAAAGATACACTAAAAAGAGTGGAACACATGATTTCATGGAATATACATAATATCACCCAAGGAGTAAAGTGAAACTAAGGTCTCGGACTACCATGACATCAATAAAGATTGTTTTCCTTCCCAAAGTTACCGAAAATTGAGGAAGGGTACCTAAAAGTTGACTAGTTCTTCCTCCAAAGCTAATGATTCTGTGTAACCGGGCGCAAGCCGGGACAATCCAAAATTGTAAGCCAAGCAATAGAGGACAAAATACTACTAGACACATTTCATCCGCTGCTTGAGGAACGGCCCCTAACCACAAACCCATTGTAACTGAAAGGAATGTGAGAGGAAGACGAGAGGTCCAAATTTAGTGCACCCCAATAAAAAGGATGGCCTCATTTTGAGGGGTGTCGCTGGAGAATGAGGAATTCCCCCGTCATGGTAGATTTTGTATCAACGAGGAAAACATGGGAAGCATCGGGTTTACTCTCTATAAGGAAAGTAGGATCGACCGATGAAAAGATCAGATCGACCACCCCGCACTCTTCTCGTAGGAAGTTATAGGATTTACCGATGAAGTAACCAGAACAACTACTTTTGCACTCTTCGGATGAAGGGTGGACTGACCGAGGAAGGGACCGAATCATTCACTTTGGCACTCTGGCCAAAGGAGGAGGGATCGACCGATGATTTAAAATGGATCGACTAATTTGGGTTTCTCTTTTCTCCAGGGAGAAATGGGTCGCATTTATGGAAATAGATCACCCTTTGGTGTCACTTAACGGAGAGTAATGATCGAGGAAGAAAACAGATCAATTACTTGGGTTACACTCTTTGATGAAGAGTAGGGCTGATCGATGATGGAACCGGATCAACTAATTTTAGGTTTGTGTTTCAATCGAGGAGGAACTAGATTGACCACCTAATCAAACGGACCGGGATCGGGGATGGAACCTGATTGACCAGTCCATCAACTAACGATGGCTGGGAAAATCTTACGATAACCTTTGGAAGTTGAAGTTTCCAAAGAGAAGAAGCCTCATTCATGAGACAAAGGTGAGAATAATGATCATCTTTCATAACATGTAAGGGAATTTGATAGTTGTCTTCCTCTTACCAACCTTAACATCACTAGTTAATGGGACGTCACCAACATATCTAGTAGAGGCTGATGATGTGGAGGACAACATTTCTAAGACCTTGATACCAAAGTAACCTCATAGTGACCCCACCTCACAAAATTGAGGAACACGCATATGCATGACACATTAGCTAGCAAAATATTGAAAATATTTCTCAATGTAGCATTGTACAAAAGATTTCATTTTTGATAATGGAAGTGCATGAAATCTCCAATATATATATATATATATATATATATAGACATTGTGTAATAAGAATATATGGTTTATCTTGAAGATAGTGGAAGCAAAAGACCATGGTACAATGTTTCTCTTTGGCCTTCATTCAAGTGACATGAACTTTTATCAACTAGTTGATCAAAGAAGTAAATTAAGTGCCTCAAGTTTTAGTGTGAGTCAACTTTTTTTTCTTCTCCTAATTTGAGATGGAAGACTAGGTTGTCTTCATTTACCGTGAATCTACCATGAACTTGAAGGTCTCATAGCATATAGACAGTAGCTCATTTTTTTGTAGATATGTCTCATATGCCTTGTCTATTAGGCTAGGAAGTATATTGTGCATAAGAGGCTCTCTGATAATGCATTGTAAAGTCTTGTTGTCAATGGTGCGAATAATAGCATTGATGTAGTGTTGATATGTGAAAGGGCGCTTTGTACTACATTTAAGACAATCAACCATTGCATCTTTTATCAGTGCAGTTGCACATGTAGGAGAGTTACAAGATGCACAAATAGGCTCAAATGGCGTTGAATATGCATTTGCAATTTCCAATGTACCTTCAACCTGTATATAGATTACAACAAGGGGTAAGTTAAATAGTATATATACATGTATAAGGGTTTAAATTCTCTTGTGTATGAATTTGGTAAATGAAGTTCTACATGGATACTTACAACAATTGTTGAATGTGTTATTTTTCCAGATCTTCCACAGCTTCTGTTTTGAGTGTCGTTATGAATGTTGACCTGCGGTTGTGCCAAACACCTTTTCTTTTATGCCTCTCCTTTGGTTATATTTTTAAATAGAATAATGGGGAATTTTCCTGTTTGTAGTTGTTGTTCCATTGAACTAAAGAAATGTTCATATATTTCGAACAATTGAAGCTGCTACATAGAATATGATAGTTGTTATATAGTTGAATTTAATGTATATTAGAAAGTTAAAGATAAAGGAGTGAACATTGGAGGTCATACCATTGCCTTGTCATTGTCTATGTTCCCATCCTTTATGTGCAATGTACTGCAATCCGACTTCTTGGCGAGGGTGACTCATTAACTCCATTGCCCAAATTTTGGGTACACATCCATTTTATTCACAAATTGTCTAATTGTTGTGTCCGGTAAGGAAAGTGGCCTTTACAAATTGAGACAATAAGCCAATATACTAAATTCATCTAGCTGCAGATAATCCATCGCTACCACGGTCATAGTTGGTTTTTGCTAGCACTTTAAAATTTCTTAATAGATATTCCATCGCTAGGTAAGATCTTTTGCTCATGCCTTTGTATAAGGTGTTCAGGAACAATTAATGTGACTGTCATCATGCCATTCTCATCTGTCATATCAACATGAAGGATTTTATGTGATTTATTTACTTTATCCAAATATGTGATGTAGAAAACCATGACATCTTCAATGAACAAGTCCCCAATCCTACGACTAATCAAGTCATCAATCGATACAATATTTGGAGGTGTAAACCTGGGTCATTGAAAGGAGATTGAAAGAAATAAGGATGAAGAACATCTCTTGTTTTGTTTTTTTTCATAAATTGAGTTTTAGATATCTATGTACATACCTTCAATTTCTTCTTGTTGCATAAGCGTGATTGTATCGCTTGAGGTTGCAATGTTGGTTTCTTCAATTAGAGGCAATGGTATTTCAAGTAACAATATGTCATTTGTACTAAACATAATAATTTGAGAATGGCATTAGTAGATGTTGTTCTTCATTTTTCATGTATAAAAGAAAGATAATTTTTATGAACGTTGAAAGGAAGATAATTTATGAATATTTACATTGGCAATTGTTGTTGTTGTGGTGTTTGGTGGATGCCTCACTACTAATGGTTTCTTGGCTTGTCTAGGTTCTCCTGTATTGAAAATTCAAACTTTGTGTATGAAACATGTAAGATAAAAGAAGTAGTTTGACATCCATAAGACAATATGGTTTGCATATGAATTGTGAATCTACATATGTATATAACTTACCAGGAAGAAGATATTGGATGTGTTATTGTTATGACCATACCTTCTCTTTGAAGGTTGTTCTTGGATTTCTTCTTCGATGTCGCTTGTAAGTTCTTCTTCTTCATCACTTGTTCTACTTATTTTGATGTAAAGTTGATGTATAAAATGCAATATAGAATATAAGAATATGAAATATAGAACAATAACAAATGACATTTGAATGCAAATTAATAAATACAGAGAAGGTTGGAAATATGGACCATTTGTTTCCATCCATGTTTGTAATTGTCCTTATTATCTTTTTAAGCACGGATAGTTGGTTCGATGTACTATACATTTAACAAAACAATCAAGGAAAGTGAATAGTTATGCAAATAGATTTTAGGAAGATGAAAATGCATTGAAAGTTGCTAATGTATTGTTTTTTATATTACAAAAAATCTAACATCGATACTATACCAACCTTTTTTTTTTTTTTTTTTTTTTTTTTATGCGATACAAAATAAAGGCGTTTGTAAATGTGTAACAAAGATATGTATATATGCTTTAGCTCAAAATATGCATTATGATTTATGTGTATTTTAGACTTCAACTAGGAGACAAATTGTATCATGATAGGTCCAATATGTATTCAATGTATATATTTTGGAGTTTTCGTTCTTTGCATTTGACCAAATATGATCAATGAGTATTTTTTGTGCATGGTTTGTTTTTTCCTAGGAGGATATGAGCATTGTAATTGCACATGTAGTTTTCCATTTTTTTTTGTGACATGTTAATGTTGAAGTCTCCTAGAATCACTAGGATTTCGTTTTGGTGAAAATGACATAATGATTTTGTGATGGTATTGAATATGCTAGACAAAGTTGCATTCATTGCAACATAAATGTTGATTATTGCAAGATGGGATCCATGTAATGCTACTTTAGCTATAAGGACCTCTCCAGATTGGTCTTCATAGTGCATATGTTCCAATATTGGGAGATGTTTTTTTACTAGTTTCATGACTCCACGTTTAGTGCAACTTGATATGCAATTGAAGCTTGGAAATTGTTGATTTTGCATAGAGAATGCCATGTATGTTTCTTGCAAGTACAAAATATCAGATTGCATTGTGTCATAGTCATTGAGTATGTCATTCTTATGTGCATGCAATCTAATGTGTGTTTAGAAGGAAGAATTGAGTTGTTTGTGCTTGACTTTATGGAATCGAAATCATAAGCCAAGTTCCACTTTGCAATTCTTCGGAGGCGCTGCATCTCAGTATCATTTTTTTTGTTTCACCTTGAAGTTATCCATTTTGAGAGGATTTAGCAAATACAAAGACTCTATGTTTTTATTAATAAGATAAGGCTATACGTAATCCATGGATCAGATTCCAAGAGGGTCAATTGCAACATCACAAGTGTTAACCCTCGTGGACCCGTTGTTCCAGTAGGCCCCATTGGGTTTTAAAAAGTACAATGCCTAGGCATATGAAAGCAGTAAGATGTAAAAAGGAGGAGAGTATACCCTTCGGAAAGAAGCTAGGGTTGATTTCTAGGTTGTCATTGCCTAGCTTCCAAATCACCTCTTGGATGTTTATATCCCATTCGATTGCAGCCCATGAACGCTCAAGTTCTACCCTGCGGTGGTGGTTGTTTTAAGCATAGTATCAAAGAGATTTAAAGCGATATGGGTTTGGTCCCATAAACCTGGTTCAATATTAGGTTGTCTTACAACGGACAAATATAGAGGAACATAAAATTAAAAGAAATTTGAAAGTTTTTATGTTGTATTAATTTGATCTTATAAAGAGAACTCTAAAATTAATGTTTAAGGACAAAATGCAAACCAAAGGCCTTTTTCCGTAACTGCGGTTATATTTGAAATAAAAGGTGCAAATATGAGAAAACATTTAGTCATGAGAAGTAAGGCTCCTATCAAGGGAGAATCTCTCACTTTAAACAGAAGCGAAGAAAATAGAGAAGGAATCAATTTTAAGCATAAAATATGACAACTTAACGGTTCACAGTCCCAGATTTGCCGTTAGTCGATACAGGGAAAACTCAGAAACTATATAGATGAATAAAAATTTAAATCCACCACAAGAGAAGTTTTACTAAATTGCAAAGCAGGGCCATTCATCAGATGTATATAAGGGAAATAAAATTGAATATGAATAAAAAAGAGAGAACAAACCATAGCATACCATGACTAATCAGATTCTCCTCGATTGCTTTGTATTAATTCAAAAAGAAGATAGCCTCTATTATAATCGACAAAAGGTTCAGCCCCTTTCTTTCTACAAAATGTATATTTATACAGATTTTCATATATTGGAATCTCAATCGTTCCAGAGGGTTTTGATTACAATCAAAGGAGTTAAAACATTTCATTTCTTTATCTCTGTCTCATTTGGTACCCGAAACCTACCTCTTCACATGCTCCATGCAAATAACACACTTCTCCATCAACTATGATATCAACTTAGAAGGTTATGCTTTGTTATTGGCCTGTAACATAAAAATCTTTCACCGTGAAACTTTCCTTCCACCCAATCGCCTGCAATCGATAGAACATAATAATATGCTTGGTTTAATTAGCCATTTATCTATTTGAACTATGTCTATCTAGGTTATTTGTAAAATTTGGCTAATTCTCTTTCTTCACTTTCCTTGATATTTAGTGATATTTGGTTGCATTGATCTGACCCAGTATCTCAATGCTACTCTCACCATCTAACCCAACCACATCCCATTTAACAAACCGAAAGTTTCTTCACAAGATTTTCTTATCTCCTTAGCTTGTTGTCTTCGTGATATATTTCGGGCCCAATTCTTCAACAAGATATTGCCCCTAGTCTACTCTGAGATGGGAAAACTATAACTATTGCTTGTTTCCCTTCTCGCTATAATAATAACCTCCTCGAACGTAACCCAGTCAGCTTCCTCACTTCCTTCTCCTGAGAAGGGTTCTCCAATATCTTGTCAATGAGTTGGCAACTACTTTGAATCGCTTCTACCTTAACAAGCGTATCTTGCTATACCAACAACCTTTTTCCATTTCTACTGTTTGGGATTGAAATATCCCGATATCGCTTACCTAGCTTTCGACTAATCCTAATTTGGCCCCAAGTTGCTCTTATCAATTTCCTCCTCGTTGGACTATTTGTATCCTGAATTTGTCCGAACCATCAACTCCAGTTCCGCCGAGATCAGCTTTGAGTCGCCGATTTCATTTGATCATCTATTTCTTCCTAGTTTGCTCCAAAGTTGCATCTCGCCCCATCTCTGGTAGTTGTCTATGTTGTAGCTAGTTTAGCCTCTAATGTCTTGATTAGACGATTTTTTCGCTTCAGCTAACCTTTTAGGGTCCCGACCAAATATTATTTGATCGAGTGAAAGCACTCATCGTTTAATTTATGCTAAGTAAAATTTTCTCTTCTTCATGGTCTCTTCCATCGATTATAATTTTAAATTTCTTGAATACAGACATACTTGGTAGAGTTCTTGTTAGGGCATTAATGTAATAGTTCTGCATGGATCATGGTTAGGTTAGTTATCTTAGGATTTCTTCATCATGAGAGTTCCTTTCACTGAGTATTTTTAATCCACGGATATTAATTTGGCCTATCCAACCTTATTAATTTCCCTTGAGTTTTTCACTCCCACCATTAATAACCTCCAAAGTGACAGGAGTTCTAATGAAGTTATTCTTAGGTAGCTAGTGTTTATGATTGTTTTAAATGACCATGTAAGAAAGCTCAAAAAAATTCTCATGAAATTCTCATTCGAGTCTAGATAGGTTTCTTTTTAATTAATCAAAATTAATTAAATTTTCCTAAGATTGAAAATTTAATTAATTAATTAATTAATTATTTTGGATAATTTATAAAAGCCGGGTCCTTGGGCTTTTTATAGGGTTATTTGTGATAAAAATAAATGCAAAGACACCCTCTACACCCTTGGACCAAGTTACAAATCAGTTAGATAAGTTTTGTTAGGGTTTTGTCCACATAGGAGTCTTAGTGAGATAAAAGCAATTTTAATTGCTAAACCCAAGACATGGGAAAATGTCAATTTTGTAATAAATGCTCAAATAAGGTAAAGTAATAGTGAAATGTGATTGAGAGAGACTATACTAACCCATGCCAACCCATTCAGAAATATTAACCACTTCCTAATTCGCTCTTTAATTAATCCCTCATGGGGATTTGCGCCCCCTTCATTGGGAAATTCACCCCCTTCCTTTTAAAACTTAGCAAATCATTTTTTTTAATGAGTTGAGGGCCCCTCCGCATGAGGTACACCCCTCCTATCCTCTCCAGCTCACCTTTGAGCATGTGCTCCTCACATCCCTCCACACTCACACTTTCCTTTCCCTTGAAAGCTCACGCTTTCCCTAAAGCTTGTGCGCCTCCTTTGGAAAGTACAACCCATCTCTTGGAAAAGATGGAAACATATTTTTTGAAAGCAA
>SNQJ01S0137367.1:20351-38759 GCA_010110895.2 Picea sitchensis | reverse complement strand
TTAAATCTTGAACACGAAGGGAGTAAGAAATTTAATTTATTCATAAAAAATAAAAAAAAATGTTGAAAAAAAATTTAAAAAGGGAATTAACTCTTTATTATTTTTTATAATTTAATTATATTAATTAAAAGGTAAAAGGGGAAAAGGGTTAATTTCCACACCTCCCTTTTTGAGTTCTAATTAAAAAGGAGAAAGAGGGAAAATCTAAAATTTTAGGAAACTAGGAAAAGAGGTAAACATAAAAAGGGAAAAAGGGGAACATAAGGGAAAAAGCGGAAGGTCAAACTTAGTAAAGCATGTACCATTTAAGAGCTTTCTAATTTAAAATGAACTAGAAATTTAATAAAAGGGAAAGTTATTAAAAACCTGTAAGAGAATTTGGGGACACCTAGGAGTGATTCTAGAAGTAACTCTAGGTGGGTGAGGGAAATAAAGATAATTAATTAATTAAAGAAGTTAATTTATGGAGGAATGAAGGTGATGGGTGACACTTGTACGGGGAGGAATTTTTAGGAATTAAATTTAAAAAAACTTAATTAAACGAGATTTTAGGAAAGTAAGGAACCATGAAACTCTATATAATGAAGGGAGGTGATGGAGGTTGGATCATCTTCTGTTTGCGTAACGTTACGCTGCAGAAATATCTTCTTGACTGATTTAACTTGTGGGAGTTGGGATACCCAGCTCGGTGAGGAGTGGTAGCTCGGCCTTGTGAGGCAAGCTCAGAGCTAGTCGAAATATCTGGAGAGTGTGTGTGTGGCCCCTTTGTGGCTCAGGGGGCTAAGGCAGAAGAAGAGTACCCCTAGCATTGGCTGGGAGGTACCGATGTAGTCTCACTGGTCGGCACGTGGGAGTTACAAGGAGCACGTGAGATGTCCACTCTGAACAGGCAACGGCATGCTTTCTTCATTTTGTATGGTAAATTGTTTCAGAACTTATGTTTGAATCTTCATTTTTACTTGGGTAAGTGAACTGATTGTCTAGATGGTTTTCTGAAATTTTCTTAGCCTAGCTCGATGATAGATTGACTCCCATGGCTTCATTTTCCTGCACGTCTTGACCACCTTTCTATGTTGATTATGACCTTCGTGGTTGTTTAGCCTTCATCCCTAACTCACCAGTCCCCGCCTAAGCAGTTGGCCATGAGCCTGATCTACGGTCACTGCCTTAGCATTAAAAGACCTATGGATCTCAACGCCCTGCTTTTCTGCGCGAGAATGATGAGCGAAGGACAAACCTATTAGACGACTACCCTTGATGTTTGTCCCTAGATGCTTGTTGATTCCTCCATCTGGCAACGACCTCTCCGCGTGGATTATCTTGTGTCCTGGTTGGTTTTCTCTATGCCTTAACTGATAGAGCCCATGCAATCATTCCATGACCTTTCCCATTGGATCCTTGCATTCTCCTACTGTTTTCTGTGTTGTATTGGGGTTATAGCAATGGAAAAACGAAATGATTTCTGGTCTGCATTTTTCTTTTAGGTATTCTGGCAATGAGAAACAAAATGAATTCATCTTTGCATTTTACATTGGGTACTCTGGCAATGAAAAAAGTAATGAATTCATCTGTGCATTTTACATTGGGTATTTTGGAAATGAAAAACAAAATGAATTCATCTCTGCATTTTATTTTGGGTATTCTGGCAATGAGAAATGAAATAAATTCATCTCTGCATTTTACATTGGGTATTCTAGCAATGAAAAACGAAATGAATTCATCTTTGCATTTTACATTGGGTATTCTGGAAATGAAAAACGAAATGATTTCTGGTTTGCATTTTTATTTTGTATCCTGGCAACGAAAAGAGAAATTATTCTTGTCTGCATTTCGCTTTACCTTTGGGGCGATTTTTCCCTTGGTGAAGACTGTGTTTTTCTTTAAAATTTTGCTGCCATTGATTCCTTTTAATGCCCACAATTTTCATTTAATGAATGCCCACGTTTTTTCTTTTCAATTCATCAAATTTATTGTTGTGAAAGACCATGATTTTGGAAATTAAAAACGGACTGTGTTGCATACTAAATTCGCCCACATTTTTTCTTTTCAATTCATCAAATTTCCTGCTGTAGAAATCATCCACGATTTTATCCATTTAAATCACAACTTTACTTGCCGGAATGACCACTTTTTTGATATTTAGAAATTGACTGTGTTGCCATCTTAATTAACCACGACTTGCCTTAATCATTGCTTGAGTCGTTGTTCACTGACCACGAGTTGGTCCTTCTGCAGTTTTGTTTGTCCCTTTTATCCTCCTTCACATTGAACACATACCCAACGTTCTCTCTGCCAAGCTTTAATTACCACAACAATGTTACTCGCCATGTTGATTATCATGTTAACTGTAATAATAAATGTTATTTTGTTGCCTTATTAATTACTAGAATAATTGCTGCAGCAATGTTAATGGTTAGGAGCCTCCTTTTTCTATTAAAGGCCATGTTAATTGCAATATGAAATGCTATATTTTTGCCTTATTAATTGCCAGAACAATTTCTACAACAATGTTATTGGTCAGTAGATTATTTCTATTGATTAAATTCCACAGAGAGTTAAATAGTTAATAGTGATATAAATCGCCTAGTTGTTGCGCTATGAATGGTTATGTTAACAGCCATACAAATTTCCTTGATAATGTTATGTTAATTGTATGTTAACTAGAATGTTAAATGCCTTGTTATTTCTATATTACTTATTATGAAAACAATCACGCAAACTATCTTGTTAATTCTATATTAATTGCCATGTAACTGCTATGATAATCACCTTGTTAAATTGCTATAACACTATTAATAGTTAGCAGTTCCCTTCTCTATGATAGTAGACGGCTAGCATTGTTAGTTCGATCAATATAGTTAGACTACATGTTGAGATTTAATTTCTTATAAGTGTTAATGGTAGCATTCCACTTTAAGAATGTTAATGTTGTTATTCAAGTTTATGGCTAGTTGGATCGGGATTCAGATTAATATAGAATTGGCCATTTAGGTTGTAATAAATATTAAAATTTGTATGGTGAGTAAAGACTAGATTGAAAATTTTAGACTTGCTAATTTAAATATGTAATTGATGTTAGTTGGATTTATAGATATCGCCTAATTGGTAACTCAGACACGCTAAATTGAGTCGTAATTCATGTTAAGTTCGGTTGGTAACTCGTTGACTAATGGAATTTAGACTGGTTAATTGATCTGTAATTAACGTCAATTTAAATCATAGATATTGATCTTTTAGCCTTGATTATCGGTTGGGTTGTTGACGAAGTCATTTTTAGCTTGTGCTTCCCGTTGAGGGTGTTGTTGTTTATTATAAGTAATGTTTGTACTTGGATATGTAAACGTTTAATGTGATTGGTTTTTCTCACTGTAAGGATTCCAGTTACTTGTGTAATTAATTCTGGGTGCGTTGGGTTGTTAGGATGATTGTCCTTAGCTTAGTAAGCTTGGTCTGCTTGTGTTGGGGGGGTATGTAGACACCTCCTTGTTCCTCAGAACAGTCGCCAGCCTTGAGACCTTAAATGGTCAAAATCGATGGGAACCTAGGCTTGAGCATTGCTTATGTGTCCTGGCGGTCTTAACCATTGCAGGGTAGGACGGGCGGGTAGTCATTCTTATTCTTCGTCGGTTGAACGTCGTACATTGCTTCCAGGTGCTTGATGTGATTTTATGTTAGGTTGTTAGGTTTGTTGTGGCGTGAGTTGCATGCGTTGTGTTTTTCGTCATGTTGCGATGTTGAGTATAATGTCATTATTACCTTCCTACATACACACACACAAAAAAAAAATTGCACTTGTTATGTGAGGCTTGTTGTCGTAACAAAATGGGAGGTTCATTACAGAAATCGTTACACTCATATATCTCACATTACACCCACAAAACTCACTGAATCAAAATTACCACACATCCATATGAGTTTCCATTAAATGTACCACTGAAACATGAGAAGGATGAAATTAGATGTTGTAATCAAACATAAAATTACTCTATCCACACACACAGAAAACCAGAATCATATTCACAATTAATTACAAAGAGACTTACCTTGATTGGGTCGGTGGGACCTTGTCATACCAACAAGGCATCTCTTAAGAGAAACTTACAGTAGAGAATAGATAAATGCACACATATAATCCATGAACTAAAACTATATCATTACTTTGGAAAAATGGAGGTACAATCCATAGTTTTTTGAAAAACAATCTTACAACATAACACTGCTTAATTCTATATTTCTATATGTCTATAATCTACAAGGCTTTCTCTTTAAAGAGAAGTAGTCATTAGAATCTAAGTTTGAAGATAACATCAAATACTTGCATAATTATTATAATTGGATGATACATCAATTTTTAAGGGAACAATTTATCCTCATCACACGAAGTGCATGAGTGATGAAATGCATCGTGGTATCCAATGAACAAAGAATGTTTGAACCAACAAATGCCTTGGACCCATCGAGACAAATCGCATTGAAAGAACCAAGCCTAGAAATTTGGAACAAGTACTGGACGCGCAAAAATGCATAACTTGGTACCAGACACACATAGTCATACAATTCAGTACCAGATGAATGTAACAATTGATACCTGATGAACTCAATAACAATTACCAGTTGATCTCAGGAACAAGTACCGGAGGATCTCAACAACAGGTACCGAACAATCTCAGCAACATTTACCAGACGAGCGCATAAATAGGAGTTGTTGTCATGAAGTTTGCTTGAATCATCCAAAGTAATTAGAGAGTTCTAAGAATCAAATATTCAATCCTAATTATTAATAAATCATCATAAATCATTATTACATGTATGATGAGGAAATTAGGTAGAGAGTGCTTAAGTATTATGCAAAATTGGTCAGGATATGGGAAAGATAAGGAAATTGGAGGTGACACAAAGTAGGCTCCACATGTTGAAAGGTATGCAAGTTACAATTGACATAATTTTTTATGGGTCCCAAAAATATGACAACAATGATTACAATCTAGAAGTCTCATCTATGACTCAAGAATAAAATGAGGACATACATAACATGATGTCCAAATTGGAGGAACAATTTAATGAAGTGAGTGACAAGTCCAAGAATTGAGTAAACTCACAAAGAAAAATTCAAGAAATAGAAAGGAATATGGATGAAAATAAAGAAGAAATACAAAATTCCATGAAGGAAATGAAAAATTCCATGTCTTCCATCTCTCAAGCTCTAGATGAGAGACTGCCTAAAGGAGATATCAGATTGAAAGGAACTCATGAAAATAAAGGTATTATTCATGTTGAGCAAACTATCAATAATAAGATGTTTTCAACTAGTGAATCTAACTCAAATAATGGAGTTAATTATGGTGGGGTCCTAAATTCAGCTTTCCCAAGATTGAATTAAATAAGTTTGATGAAACAAAGGTATTTACAATGGATGAACGAACCCATGTAAACAACTTTGAACTTTGAGATAAAACTATATCAATAGTTAGTGAAAAGGAAACCACCTCTTTATAATTATACTTGGGGTTTATTTACATGAGACTTAGAAGCACAATATGGGAAAGTGTGGGAAAAAGACTACTTGAGTAAATTTACAATAATCAAGCACTTAGGTGATATTTAATATTATAATTTAAAATTTCAGGTATTGGCCACAAGGGTAGATGATATAAGTGATCAACAATTGTTGGAAGATTACATGGGTGGATTAAAATAAGACATGTAACATGATATTTTTTAAGACATCCTACAAATATTATGAAATCCATGCAAAATGATCATCATATTCAAGCAAAGAATAAGGATACACACAAGTCTACCAATGGAGCATACACATGGAGCATAGATTGTTTTGGGGTTCATAAGACAATCGTACCTAAACCAACAAGCTTGACACCTCAACAAATGGATGAAAGAAGAGAAAATGAAATATGTGTCAATTCTGACATGAAGTATACTAAGGGGCATAAATGATGTGAGAAGAAAGTCTTCTACATAGAAAATGAAGAGGAAGAACTCAAGAATTGGAACCATCACAAGATCTAGAGATATAAGAGACTACTCAAAAAATATATTTCCATGCATTGGATGGAATTATTACTCAACAAACTCTCAATATAGACGGATATATAAAAAATGAAAAGATAACAATATTGATTGATTCTGGTATTACCCATAACTTCATCAATTGAAAACTAGCAAAAGATCTCAATTTCTTTGTATCTCCAACACTAGAGTTCCAAGTAATAATTGCATATTGAAATAACATAAATTGTTTTAGAAGTGCCATAGTAATAATCTTAATATGGGGGATAATTTAAATTATGGGTCATATAATAGGTTAAAAAATCCAAGTAATTTATTTTAGCCTAAATCATCATTTATTTATAAACCAAATGCTATAATCGAGCAACAAATGAACGATGGTATGAAGGGGTGAAAATGAGCAGTCAAAGATCATAGAGATTATTTGCAAATAGAAATAGATAGTTGATATACCATTGTGCCCACCCCCACATGCTCAATATTTAAAGTAAGGGGATGGGGCCACAATACTCAACTATGGTTTCAACTTAAGTGGCGTGGCAACAACAGGGCGATTGTAGCCCAGCCTTCATGATTTTCAAAACCATACGTCACCCCCCCGCAATTGTTGTGGATCGTGGATTTGATGGACCAGTGTATGGCCATAGGTAAAATGTCTTGAAGCCTCCTTTTGAAGCATTGGGCCAGTAGAACAAGAATGTGCAGAGTGGATATGCTACGACTGGTCCTATTGAGGATTATAATGTTCATGTTGCTTACTTGGAAAGGAAGTTCTAGGCACTCTCAAAGTGTTCACGCGATGAATCTATTAGTCATGGTGTTAAATTTGTTAAGGAAACAGTGGTAGAAGAGACACTCAATGGTTCTAATTATAATGTTTCTCTTGTTGTAATCAATGAGGCATATACCAATGGTCCTCCTCCCAAGCAATCAAAATTCAACATTCTACCATTTAGCGTGGCTGACTATGACAAAGTTCAAAATAAAATGGTGTTTTTGATCCATAAAAAAATCCATGATTTATTTTTCATTTCGATCACTAAGATGCATAGATATGCAAGGAATGGGGCACCTCATGATGGTTTCACATATTTTGAACCACCTTTAATGAGTTTTTTCCTTCGTTGGCTTGTTGGGATTATGTATATATTTCAAATAAACATCTTTTTCGACCTTCTTAGAGAGATAGTTCGTCCTCGTGTCTTATATCTTCTCATAAATCTCGTTGATCCAAATTACAATCCATTCTGAGATCTCATTAATGCTCTAATACACAAACATGCACGAAGGGTCTTTCCGTCTGTTGTGGTTTCTGGAATATTTATTGTTTTGTTGGTATTCTTATTAGTCAAACTCACAATAATTTTGGCGCCTTCACTATACCCTTTGGATACATTGTGTAATCCCCCTTAATATTTGGTGTCCCAAATAAGAAGGAAAGTTCTATCTGGTCGATTTGCAAGTGGTGGCTAAAGAAATCTCTCATTCATCTCTCTCTCCAGGAACTTGGCTCCCCTCACATAATGATTAAACCACGAAAACAAATTCTTTCTTCCCTCCTCGATTATTACAGATCCACTCGTAGATCCTGTACAACCTGTTAGAATTGTCAATGAGGAAAGCACAATTCACATAGCTAATTAACAATCACACACAGATATAAACACAGGGATTTTGCCTGGTTCATATGAGAATAATTATAAATTGCATAAATAAAACTACAATATTCATGCATAACATTCAACGATGTATACTCATTCAAAATCGCATGTTTTTAATTAGAGGTTAAGAAAGAAATTATTTTAATGACCATACAAGATCACCCAGATTGCAATTCTAACTATTGTGTGTCTCAGAAGCAAAGTGTACAGATGCTATTCTCCTTAGGGAAAAATGTATAGTAAAATAACCTAAAGACGCACAACAATGCAATGAAAACTCTCTATATAGAGAACATCAATTTCATTTAAAAAAATGTACAACCAAATTATAAAAGAAAGACGCACAGAAATGTATGGTTCTGCCATCTTAATATGGATAAATGCACAACAATATGCATTAAAATGTGTAGAGAAAATACAAGGAAAACCCAATAGGGACGCACCGAGACAGAATAAACTTGTCTTTCTCCAAAACACCAAGGCAGAGATAAGATCTGCTCTGATACCAAATGTTAGTTTTAATTTGATTCTAAAATATGTGGAATAAAACTCTTCAAAAGAATCGAAATATAGATGCCAAATGGATCATATCTCCGACCATTGATGCTGCTTGAGTTTGACTAATTGATGTAGAAGTTTTTGCTTTCAGTATGGCACTTCCAAGCTCTGCTCACTCTGATTGATGGTGTAAGACTGAAGAGAAATTGAATGAATTAAGCAAGCTTGGGGACCAAAACGAAGTCTTTATAGCCAAGCTTCCATCAAGCTTCTATTGGCTAACTGTTAATTGTTCCACATATCTAGGTAGAGAACAGTAGATGGAGTAATGGACCATTCCATAAGCTCCCAACAAGAAAACGGTTCCGGTTAGTTTTTGAATGAGTTGTCAGCGGTTCAATACAATTAAGGGGAATACGGCTCCGGTTGGTTGAATGAACTCACGGCGGACGGTTCCGATTGGTTGGTTTCCGAATGAGCTCAAGTGGTTCAATACGGTTACGGGAGCTTACGGTTGTTACATCTAATATGTCAAAAAGAATTGTAAAATAATACTCATTTTTTGTTGTTGTTGTTTTATAGGAATTATTCAAAATATTCTTAAGTAAGAATTGTAAAATATACATTGATGAATAATTGAAATGGAAAGAGACAACCTACCTATTATTCATATAAAGATTGTTAGTCACATGAAAATATACCACTTTTTTATTTACCAATATTTAGATATTGAACTCAAAAAATCATGTTAATTTTTTTTTTTTAATTTCTAGAACCACATAGTAAGCACATTTATTTCACCTAAAGGCTTAGATATTTCATGTGGCACTAAGTCATAGTTATTTCAAAATATAACATCGAGGAAAATTCTTTATAAATGCTATCAAGTTGAGCATTTGATAATGTAGTGTTTATTGTTGAATCAAGTGGAGTGTCATCCAAAACATGAGGTTAAAAAAGTTGAAATTTATAAGACAATAGATAGGAAAATTCCTTTACATTTTGATAAGTTGAATATTTTATGGTTCATATAAAAGATAGATAAAAGGAAATTTTGTGTTTTTTTTTATCATAATTGCATTTACTTTAATAATTGTTATTGACCAAAAAAAATAGAATGAAAAAATTGTTATTTACAAAGAATATGAATAGAATTATGTAAGTGATGATGTTTTTTGAAAATTTTCATATCATATTTGAAATAACTATGCCTAAAAATTTGCAATGTGTAAATGGAAATATTAAATAAATTATTTGTAGTATTTCTTTCTTACACAATTTTTTTTATTAAACAAGTAGTTGATTATATTGAATATGAAAGAAGTGTTATTACATGTCATTCATAAAAGATCATTACAAAACAAATCATTATAAGAAATCTAAAAGTTGATACAAATACAAAGATTATTTTATATGTTTTGGTTTAGACAAAATTTGAATATTGCTTCAGTATTTTTGATCATCTACACAACCAAAAAATGTAAATGATTTTTTTCCATTTTTATTTGACAAAATACAATTGAAAATAGAGCAATTTAAAGCCATATTAATACAAAACAAATGTGTCACCATACCAAGAAAGAGTTATATTGGTGTGAGGAATCCATATGTATATATCAAACATTTAAATAAAGTTTGGAAGATCTTGAAAGGTGCTTATGATGGTAGAAAGATGGCCATTGTAAATGATTCAAAATAAAAACATGTTAGAAGGATAGAATTGGGAGCATGTGAATGCCACATATTTATTGGGTCAATTATGGCCTTGCTACACCTAAATGGTGTACACCTAAATGGTGTTAGTGATATGGGATATTTTTTTTAAAAACATGAAGTTGATTGGTTAGATAATATAATTACTTACTTTTGTGAATACCTATATGTGTAAAAATGTTTTTGTGGGTAATAAGTTAGTAGTACTTGGAGATGATATGTAATCAACTTTAAAAATTATGAATGGGATAGATTAAATGTGATTCTAATTGAAAATTAAGTGTGAAATTAGGATTTGTGAAGTGCAAAAAAAATATTCTGAAAGTGCTTAATATCATATTTAAAAATACAAACTCAGACTCATAAAGTTCTAATATTAGTTTTCAAAAATGCAAAATGAGATTCTTAAAATAATAATATTGTCTTTCAAAAATGCAAAATCCTCATTCAAAAGTATTGATATTGAATTCAAAAACTGCAAAATCTAGTTCCAAAAATAAGTGAAAGTGAAATTTTGGAGTTTGAAATTGATACTTCTAAATCAAATTTTACACTTTAGAAACCTTATTTTTTAACGTTAAATAAATATTTTTTATTTGTCTTTAAAAAAAAACTAAAATTATCTAAATTTAATAAAATAAATGTTCCACATTTACATAATTCCTATATGAATATAGCCATGTATCCTTGGCATGGGTTTTTTAATTCTGCATTAATCCATGAAACTGGCCATTTCACCAATGTCTTTTCTGAATTTGAATAGTTAAACTGGGTTGGAGATTTAGTGCTTATATTCGTTCTGCATTCGGGTAGGAAAAGCATTCGCACAGCTTGGTGGGCCAATGAAACAAGGTTGGGGTGGCTATGGAGCTTACCTTTTATCATTAGTAGGTTGGGGTGGCTATGGAGCTTACCTGGGTGGCTCATATTTTAGGTGTGGTAAATCACCAATAGTATAGTATTCCTAAATTCTACCCGGAGGCATTACATGTTTATCAAATTCCCTATCCCATTCTATGCCCATACATCCATGCTTGCTTGCATGAAGATAAAAAGTTTAGTTCTGTTGATATCGACATGGTAAGTTGACTCATATTATTATTCCTGCCAAGATAGGTGATATTGTGTGAGTCGCTTGCTTGCCTACTTTTTATCGTGTGTGGATTGAAATCACATATACGCAGTTACACTCAGTCTCAGGAAAAATTAACAATGTTTTATTGAAATATTTGTTTTCGTTACAATTTATTATTTAAATACTTTAATTTTCTTAAATTTGTTTGGATAATAAATTTAAAGGCTTATTTGTGCAGAGTGGTTATGAAGTTTGTTAGGGGTGAGGGTTGTAATGTTTGGTGGTAACATTAATCAAATCATTAATATATTTATACCTTACTAAATGCTGTTTGAAATAGTATATATTAAATGTTGTTTGAAGTGGTATATATGCTATCAAATATGAAGTAATTCAAATTCCACAKCATATATATCATCTCAACCAGCATTAGTTCAAATCACATGGCATATAAACCACCTCATGGTAACTTTTAATGCTCTATAATAGGATGGCATTAGTTCAAATCACATGGCATATAAACCACCTCATGGTAACTTTTAATGCTCTATAATAGGATGATTATGACTATGACCTAAATTAATTGTTATATGTTTTAGATCATTTTAGGTTAATTTTGTTATATGTTATATGTTTGAGATCATTTTATGTTAATTTTGTTTAGGTTAGAAATTGTTGGAATTGCAGATTTCAGTGGTTAAATATGTATAATCAAACTGTGCTTTGAATTTTTCAAAGCAGTGGATCATATGAGTTTTTCAAAGCACTGTATCCATCTATGCATTTAAAACTACAATTCAAACAAACAATGAAAAACTACAATTTCACCAACAATTATATAACCAAATTCCAATAACGATTACTGAAAATAAAAATAGTAAAAAACATGAAATGTTTAAACTGGATGATGATGATTATTGTTCTCAACTTTCACCTGCTCCTCACCCTTTATTTCCCTCCCTACAGCAGCCTCGAGCCCTTGTTTCCTGCATTCTCTCCATGAAGTCTGTTTACTGTTTATTAAATATTATATAGAACATATAATTAATTGTCTTCATAGATATCGAATGGTTATTTTCGTATGAAACGTAGTGTAATACTTCAATAGAGATGAAATGAACGCTGCAGAGAAGATTTTACTTTCCATCTCCCCTTCTCCATGCCACTCTCTCATCTAGGTTGAATGAACACTTTCCTGCAGGTTGCAGTCCATCACTAAAAACGATGTTAGTTCAAAGAGGCGGCCCCGCCTCAGCCTGCACACAGTAAAAGCTTAAATTTGCGGTCAAATACCGGTAGCTATCGTATCCAAGTTTGTCTCAGACAAATTTCATCACTTTAACTGGTCCCATCCAATAATGCACTTCACATAACATACTATCGCTGTTCAACTTGTTAAGTAGCATTCGTTTTTGTATATATACATTTAATGGTACCATTCAATGTGCGTTTGACAATTTAAGAAAAGATGAAAACTGAGGAATCAACGCTTCCATGTATCACGTCGAGAGATCTAATCAAAATTCATCTTCATCGTCATCATCGTTTCCCCTTTAAATACAACGCACTTTACTTTCACATTTCGGTTTAGTCATTGAACATATCCGTTTTATTCAAGGAAATGACAAGTTGTGTTTACTTAAGTTGAAAAATATTAGATAATACTAAGATGGGTAATAATTTTGAAAATAATTTTAAATTAAGAATAATTTGAATAGTACTTGAGTGTAAAAATCAATAAAAAAAAATTAAAAATTACAATTTCTGAAATAAACATTTATAAATACCAATTATATATTTACAAGTAAAAGTAACTCAATAGTAAAAATTACAATTTCTGAAATAAAGATTTACAAATAACAATTATAAATTCAATACAAATTACAATTTCTGAAATAATCATTTATAGATTCACAAGTAAAAGTAAATAATACTAAGATGGGTAATAATATTGAAAATAATTTTAGATTAGAAATAATTTGAATAGTATTTGATGGTAAAATCCAATAAAAAAAATTAAAAATTACAATTTCTGGAATAAACATTTACACATAGCAATTATAGATTCACAAGTAAAAATAACTCAATAGTAACACGTTAAATCTAAAATTATATTCACCTTAAATTCAAAATTATATTTATTTTCAACAAGTAAAAGCATTACCTATCAATTTTCAGTCATGACACTTAATTATAAGTGAAATCTTAAATTTAACTAGTTTATAAAATAATTTAAATAATAAAGAAAATATACATATATTTTATTTTTCTTTCTATTAACCTTATTTACAAATATAAATATAAATATGCAAAACTGTTATCATATTTATCTAAATATTCATGATTATATTGTGCTTTATTTTTCTTTCTATTAAATTTATTTACAAATGTAAATATGTGAAATTGTTATGATATCTATCTTTTAGGTTGTAGCATTGTAAATATGTGAAATTTTTATGATATCTATCTTTTAGGTTGTACCATATTAATTATTTGGAAATATCATAACATGTTTTTTTATAAATATGATACACACTTAACATTATTAAGAAACAAGATATTTTTTAAAATTTGAAGAAAATTATATGAAATTAATGGTTATTAGAGTGTTGTTATTTCATTGTGTTAGCACTAAAAATCACCTCCAAATTACATTGGAAGTAAGCTCAGTACTTATCAGAGTTTTATGTCACAGGTTGGTTTTAAAGATGTCAAATGGGCGCAAACTCAAGATGATATCGTTTTAACTCAGAAAACTGGATTGATATGTACCGATAGGTGAGGTCTTGAATAACTCTAGTCAGTAAGTTAGAGTAAGGGTGAAGAGAGGGAATACTTTGGTGAGGAGAGTGTAGAGGTCTTCTATGGACATCACGTCTTCCAACAGCCTAAGGAGGAAAAACATAAACACAAGATCCTCTTGAATTCAAATCTCAAAGAAATTATAAGAACACTATAATCAAACATTAATCATAATATAGTTACAACAATCCATGTGAATTAGTCATTCATGAACTCTCTCAGTATTAGAGGCAAATAAGACGGAGTAAGAAAGCTGACTTAGATTAACCAAGATGTCTAAAAAACAAATACATAACCAGAGAACCAATGTTCTTCATCAAAATTTTATAATATGGGAGCACTGGCCTTAACAAAATATCAAAATTGTCTATAAATACCCAACAATGCTGCAACCACCAGGAGTGTGATTGGACCCTGCATTCAAAGTTTTCAGTCGGTTCTTGCTCTGTCATATTGTGCATGCCTCCTAATGTCAGATGTGCTCTAGGCGTTGTTATGTGATTTACATGAAAATATGTCCATAAGGAAGCTTCAGATGGAGAGTCCACCTTCACAGCCGCTCTCTTCATATTTTCCATTTATGGGGTGAGACGAGGTCTCAACTGTTGCCCCCCATTTTCAATAACTACCTTCTTCGGGATCAGGATGAGGCTTGACACCCATGAATGTTCCAAGCGGTGCCCATGACTTCTTCGAGTCAATCTCGGTTCCTCGAGGCTCTGCAGATCTTCTTCCGTGACCAATACAAGTGTTGCAGGTGGGAGGTTGATAGCGTATGCACTTTAGATAATTCTGTAGCACCATAGCGCTACAGAATGTCTATGTGATGATGTGGTTAGAGAAAAATGCGTTGAGGCAGGGTGATATGGAGCAACAGTGGGTTTTTAGCCTCTGTTCTTTCATTTTTTCACCAAGGGCTCGAAAACACACCCTTTGACTGCATTTTGAGGGTGTTTGAGTTGTTCATAGCTCAATGTTTTCATTCTTTGTGTGGAAATCATGTGCAAAATGCCACATGATTTACACCATAATGCTCCTGAGGGTAAATCTCAATCACTGCTTGCTTCCTATGAAGAAGGTGGAAAATTCATGTGTTAACATATAGGATCCATGGGGGATAGATACCTCCCTATGAGGCTCTAAGATATTCAGTAGTTCCAGTTGCCTTATGCATTGGCCTATGGAGTCATGCTCAAAAACATCTTGCTGAGGATCACAGGTACATTATTCTACTTAGGAAAGGAAAACAAACACACATGCTCCATAAGGAGCTTATTTATGTACAAAACCTAAGCTAATTGACTTTTACAATGGGCTAGGTGAAGGAAAAATTCCACCAGAGCCATTCAAACTGTTTGATAATCGAATCCTTCGCTTCACTACAAGTGATCCATAAAAAACAAGCAGAGTGTGGCGGTTCACTAATTTCATTCTTATGATCAGCCATATTACTTTAAAATGTTGCTAAAAATATCAAGCCTACATGCTCCAAAGAATTTGAGAATTATAACTCTATGTACTCATCAACAGGGTCACGAAACTGAAGGCAACACATGATTAACTTATGGAAGGTTACCTTCATTGTGTCATAGCCGTTGATGGTTTGTTTAATGTTTTCTATAGGAACACCTGATTGAATGAAAGACACATACATCTGTGGGTCAAAAATATGCTTTGAAACTTCAGATGCACCCGTGGGATGATTGTTGATCATCTCTGCACATACCGTGGGGATATTTTGATGCTCATCATCACTAGAATATTCATCAAAATGGGTTTCCCCTCATATCTATGATCAATCTCTAAAACAATAATTTCATCAAGAATATAACCGTGAAAAATATCCACTTCAGGAACAACAGTAATCGTTACTTCTAGATGTTCATACACATGATTTTCATCAAGACATGGTTGTTCATTTGTGGGTGATGGATGAGAGATGAGATGCATATGAAAATCCATTTCAACACCTCCATGGCATTTAAAACGATCAAAATCATCATCATAAATCAGAATTTCTCCAAAAGGATCCAAAAAAAACATAGAAAAATTTTGTTCATCACCATCATTGGTATGTTCACAACAAACCTTTGACTCTTGACATTCAAAACATCTTGTTTCGGGGTGCTCTCTACCAACAAATAATTCATCACCAAAGTGCTTTTCAACAACAAACAACTCTTGGTCAATGTTTGAGACAGTGACTTCCTTAGAAACAAGGTTGTCCAAGATACCTGCTTTGAGGAAAAAATCATCCATAGTATTTCCTTCATAGGGAAAACAAGTAAAACCTACCTCATGTTCAGAGTTGACATGATATTGACTTTGAATCCTACCACAAGCTCAAAGGTTCTCCTCCACTTCCTCAGTATCCGTGAATAAATTTGATAGAGATGTAGATTTTCTTTCCCTAAGATACAAAACAAGGTCAAAGTGTTGAGACATAATGTAATACACCATGGAAACAGTCACAAAAGGTTTAACTTATAGGGGCAGGCTGCAATACAAGCTTTGAAACCTTCGATTAAAAGAAGAAAAAACTTCCTTTCTTCCCCTTCTCAAAGTAGTGAACTCATGTAGGTATTGATCAAATGACTTGTTCTCACCCCAACCATTTAAAAATGTATTTCATAATTCAATCCAAGAACCAATGGAATCAACTCCCGAACCCTTAAACCATACAACAACATCTGCTAGCAAGGATTTGGAGAACAACCTCATTGTAACATCCTCATGAACTATCTCAAACTGTTCAATAAATTTCTCTAAAGCCTCCCTATGCCTCTTAGTTGTAACATGATGTTTTCCAGAAAACTGAGGAAAGTACTCAAAGAAACCAAGATGATAAGGATAAAGATTATATGGAAGCTTTAAATTTTTAAACATCTTGTCTCTGATCCTAGTTTGAAAACTAGTGGGATGAATATGAGGTTTAACACATTGATTGCAAGTTTCAACAGTAACAACATGATGTGATGAGATTTGAGAAGGTTTTGGATCAGTTTCGACCTCCTCAATGTTGCAAGGGTGATTTAATTTAGGGGGGTTTCAATATGAAGTTCATCCTTATGAATAGGTTGTGGTGAAGACAGAAGATCAACATCTACAACACAAGAAGAAGGGACGTTCTCTTCTTCCAAATATGGATGAATAAAGGAAGGCTTATAATCTTTTGAATAGAAAAATTAGAGGATAATCCTCTTTATATGTAAAGGGAAAGGCAGGATTGAGATGATAAGGAAAAACAAGATTTCATGAAGTAAGCTCATAAACTGATACCTGGTCATCCCTTTATGCATGATCATCTTTCTGTCAACAGGATCCTCCCCAGTGGAGTCTTTGATTGTGGAGTCACTAGGTGAAAAATGCAATCTTCAATGGTTCTAATATCTGATGCACCTTCAAAATCATAAGCTCCTTTTCGTTCTATCCTAGGGAAAGGTCTTCAATTCGTTCCTCGGCAATGATGCCAGAAATGTTAGCACTAGAAGTCACCTCTAGATTGCGATGGAGGTAAGCCTAGTGCCCATCATAGTTTTATGTCACAGGTTGGATTTAAAGAGGTCAAATAGTCGCAGACTCAAGATGATATCATTTTAACTCAAAAAACTGGACTCGTATGCACTTGTAGGTGAGGTCTTGATTAACTTCAGTCAGTAAGTTTGAGTAAGGGTGAATAGAGGGAATAGATTGGTGAGGAGAGTGTAGAGGTATGTTGTGGACATTAAGCCTTCCAACAGCCTAAGGAGGAAAAAATTAAACACAATATCCTCTTGAATTCAAATCTCAAAGAAACTAAAAGAAATTATAACATCACTATAATCAAACATTCATCATAATATAGTTACAACAATCCATGTGAATCGTCCATTCATGAACTCTCTCAGTATCAGAGGAAAATAAGATGGAGTAAGAAAGCTAGCTTAGATTAACCAAGATGTCTCAAAAAAAAATACATAACCATAGAACTAGTGTTCTTCATCAAAAGTTTACAATACGGGAGCACTTCTCAACCATCAACCTTAACAAAACAAAAAAAAAGTCTATAAATACCCAACAATGTTGCAACCACCAGGAGTGTGATCAGACCCCCGCATTTGAAGTTTCCAGTTGGTGCCTACTCTGTCAAAATGTGCAGGCCTCCTCATGTCAAATGCGATCCAGGTGTAGTTATGTTATTTATGAGAAAATTTGTCCATAAGGAATCTTCAGATGGACAGTCCACCTTCATGACTTCTCTCTGCATGTTTTCCATTTATGGGTCGAGACGAGGTATCAATTGCGGCCCCCATTTTCAATAACTACCTTCATCAAGATCGGGATGATGCCTGACACCCATGAATGTTACAGGCGGTGCCCATGACTTCTTCAAGATAATCTTGGTGCCTCGAGGCTCTGTATATCTTCTTCCATGACCAATACGAGGGCTGCAGGTGGCAGGCTAATAGCGTATGCGCTTTGGACAATTTTTTAGCGCAATAGCATTACGAAATGTCTATGTGATGATGTAGCGAGACAAAAGTGCACTGAGGCAGGATGATGTGGAGCGACAATGGATTTTTAGCCTATGTTCTTTCATTTTTTCACCAAGGGGTCGAAAACACACCCTTTGACTAGATTTTGAGGGTGCTT
>SNQJ01S0137367.1:0-13282 GCA_010110895.2 Picea sitchensis | reverse complement strand
ATAGCTTGGTATTTTGTGCATCAACACATCGATATTTGATAGAAGGGTTAGATATAAAGGGGCTGGGTTTTATATTGGAATGTAGAGGCAGATCTACTGTGTTCTTTGGTGAGGTGAAAACGTTTCTACATAGGCAAACTTCCCAAGTATCCCCAATCCGGATAAGCCCAAGACGAAAAAGATTTGGCAGTGGGTTAAGCTTCTGTTTTTGATAAATATTAATCATTTTATGCAATATCATAACATATATAAAGGCACATAATCTTGAACCCTAGAAAAATCCATAACAGGATTGAATCTTTGAGCAAAACAAACCAAAACACTTACCTCGGCCACAAAGAAATTATGAGATTTTGACCTCTAAAGGACGAGCTGTATCTCTGGAACGATCCAGTTTCTGGGGAAACTGCCCACAATGAAGGTAAAAGGGATCATTTCGGTTTTGGATGTTCAAGGGTTTGATCTAATTCATAACTGTTTGCTCAAAATAGCTCCCGAAAAAACGTGTCTCTGGTAGGCAATTACGGGGTTGACCAGACTGTAACAAGAGAGACTCAAACAATTATGGGTTTAGATGATAGAGGTAGGAGAGGTAAGTCTGAGTGGATATCATGAGAATAAACTAAGCAGAGATCCTGTGTGATCAAAATAAATATATGGAGGTCTCGGTTATGGGGTTTGAACACCTCCTGGTCATGAATGTTCCAGTACATCACACTACCCAAGATCTCAATTCAAAGTGAGAGGCTTGTCAACTCATTATGCCAGCCAACAAATGATRTACAKGATACCGTTCTAATGTGTTTAATTCCCATGACATGTAATGGGTACAGTTGATTTGCAAAGGCTAGGATATAGATATGTTTTTGCAAACCAAATGCTAATCAAATTTTGGCATTTTTAACAAAGATAAGCGTATAATCAAATATCAATTCAACATAGGTATTTCATTGGTATATGATAAGCTCAGAAAAATTATTAAAATCAGGAAATTGTAAGCCCATTGACCACTTGAAACCAAGTCTTGGATAAAATCAAAATGCGAAATCAAGTTTCAATTGCTTGATTCATGCTTACAATCATGAATCAAGCATAAAAATGCGAGATAAAAGTAAAACGAAGAATAATCAAACATACTTTTTTAACAACCCAATAATCACCCTAGAATAGTGACAATTACAATATAGGGTGATGGTAGCTACAAGAGGTGTTATTTTTCATTCAAAATAGAAAAAATATGCGGGGCTGCCAACAATAGCAACTTACTGGGAGAAGCAATTATCTATGTATCACTGACGAGTTCAGGTTAGAAATGTTTGAATTATTTCAAATCAAAGAACAACTGAAAGACATTTAAGCATCTTTGAAAATCATTACGTGGTCCAGGTTAAGATATCTTTCGTTAAAAAAATGAAATCTAGTGACAGACTTCAAAAATGAAAGCCACGATGTTTAAATTATTGGCTCCAATGTTGTTGATAGGACCACTTCTTCCAGTAGGCATCCATAGCCTCGATAGGGATGTCAATTAACCCACTCTGACGCCTTTATCCTGTCCAAGAAAATTCAAATCAGAATGTAGGATGCTTATGATAAAAAATACTTTATTTTTACCTGAGAATTTTCTCTAACCTGACATTGCTTCGTTGTCGGTGGGCATTTTCAGTACCTCGACTAAGTTTTCTTGGCCCCATGCATGCATTTACCCGTTGCCAACAGACTTGTTCAGTATCCCAACGGGTTTTCAAACACTTCCCATAACTCTCAGGAAATTATTCATATAATTTATAGATATCCAGAAGAGCGGGGTGATGCTAAAAATTTCAGTCTATGGCATATTCATTATTTTCCGATTCTTTTAATTCTTGCTAACCTTCATCATGGTCTGAAAATAGTTCACTGATGAAACTAATTTTTTTGAGGATAGGAAGTCATCGTTGAGTTGATTTCTTAAAAGAAGGGATAGCGTAAAGAGTGTTTAATGATAGTTGTGTTTGCTCTCAAATGCAAATTGAAACCAAAAATCAATTCTCAACAAAAAACACCTTTAACTAGTCTACGTTTTTCTCAAGAAAATATAGCAATTGATACTCCAACAATCCTTGATAGTTGTTTAAAGATGAAGCATTATGTTCTTCCTGTTGAACCAAAAGGTGACACAGGCATGGTTTAACCAGAAAGCAGTGAAAACAAACAAAACAAAAAGAACCAAAAACCAAAAAATAAATGGAAACAGAAAAAATATATACAAAGATGGATCTAAAAATATCATGCGGAAATTCTCTTGGGAGACTGAAAGAAAATAGAAAAATCCTGATTGATGTGAAAGCAGTCCTACTCGTGGTACCTTGGGTCAGGGTTGAATTTACAATTCAAATTTATTTATCTCTTTACTTTCCATTTAAAATTTTCATAATAATACTGTGGCTTTGAAAAGAAATATTCAACGAAAAGTAGATAGAAAAGGATCATGCGGATTTCCCTGACAATAATCATGTTATGGTTCTCTTGGTGCACCCACTTGTGCTCATGATTGCATTATTACAAAGATAAATAGTGAGGAATAAAACTAAACAAAAAACTACTCTTAAACCTACCCTAACTACTAAACAAATCAGAATACTACGTGAAGTCGTGCTTCCAATGTAGCCATCAGAGTAACTCCAATCCTGCAATGGAAACAAAATCAAACATTACTAACAAGAATGGTAATATATCAAAAAATGACAGAACTGTATCATACTTGCCTTCATAATCATCATTTAAAAGCAAAGTAAGCATGATCTTATCATTCCCTTGAATATTCTTATTGTATGAATCCTCCAGCCATTAAACAATCTTGTCGTAATATGGGTCATAATGGCATGGGCGAGTGTAAGTAAGTTTGAAAAACTTGTCAATATTATGGGGAAGTGAAATAACCATCAGCCAAGGCTGAAGTTCCCCATCCTCCTGAAAATTCTCTAAGTGTTCATTAATTTGTCCATATGGAGGATCTAAAAGAAATATGTCATGCCTACTCCCAAGATATGTAGGTAAAAACAAGTCAAGCACAACTTTATCTTTATCATGAAGATTTTTTATATACGAATATTCAAGCCATCCTAAGATCCTGTCACAAAAATGAGGATGCAAACCATGACTTTGATGAAACGAATATATCAATGGGGAAATCATCATAAGAGGATTCATGACATCAATTAGATCATTGGTTTAAATGCTTCCTTTGATGAGATTGATCATTTCAAAATGTGAAGCATACACATTAAAATTTGAGCTAATCAAAGAACTAATATGCAATGTAGAATGTTTGATATCCATAAGATAGAGTGCATTGTCTTTTTCAACAATAAACTGTGTAAAATCATCTCACAACATGTCATTTTCCCATGTGAGTGATGAGAGTGAAAAAGCATAAAATCTGACTTTATCAATGTTATGTTTGGAATTAACTTCATCAAATCTTGGCATATCGAAAGGATATGATTGTGGAGGAAAAGAGTAGGATGTTGTAGGTAAGGTATCAAGTCCACCAGAATCTAAGAAGAGATTAGGATATAACAGATAAAAGGAATTAAAAATAAGCACATGAAAAGAATCTCTTGAGCTATGATATTTAACAGTGGTATTCTCAAGACATTTCTCTTCACTTTCTTTAAAACTCTCACTCTGTTCTGGTGACAAATTCCTCAACATAATATGATCATCTAGATTTTCCTTTTGTATGATAGATAATTCAAAACTTACATGACAAACATCTAGTATTTCCTGTGGATAAAGTACATTTTGAGGATGAAGGTTTAAGGTTTCTCCTTCCAATTGCATATCTTCTTCTCTAATCATTTTCATAGGAATGTTAGAATGTTTAAGATGATTTTCATCGCTTAAGTTTTCTTCAATGACTGAGTATAAATATTGATTAGAGCATGAGTTACAAGAATGATGATATTCACCTCGACCAAGAATCGAATCTTCTTTCGCAATGGTCGAAGACTAAAAATATAATGATTCAGAGGAAAAACCAGTTTGGTTGTCGGTAAGAACCTAGTCAATAGATTCTACCTCCCTTGCTTGTTCAAAGTTTTTGGATGGATTCCTCTCATCCTGCGAACCAAATTCTTCTCGCAATTGAGTGATAGGATTTGCAATTGGTTCTTCATTTGCGATTGAATATGACTGGATGGAAGGGACACAAGCATCATAGTGGAGATTTAATATAAATGACATGTCATCGAGATTGAATTTACAGAGGATATGATAGATTCTTGTCAAAAAGTCTTCCGAAGATGAATCGCCATTGATTAGCGAAGTCTGAAATTCTTCACATAATTGATTATAATCATAAATTTCGAAAGCATCTAGAAATTCATCTACAAATTGAAACCAATAAAAAATGTGACATGTTGGAAAGGACTCAAACCAATGTTTAATCCTACCTCTAAAAGTAAAGTGAACAATCTGCATAAAACTCTTAAATTAGTTATGTCATGTTTGATGCATTTGCACCAAAACTTGTTAAGGTGATCTTTAGCAGATGCATTGCCTCCACCATCAAAGGTGAGTTTGGAAAAGCAAGAGACTGTCTCGTTGGGAACATCAGGTAATGAGAAGTGGAAAGCATGTTCCAACACAGTGATTTGGGGAGCCATGGGGAAATTGAATACATTTAAAATAAAGGCTCCTACAAGGCCAGCTTGTCAGTCGACCCTCCTTCTAGTGCCATTTGTTGACAGATGAAAATGATTGTCCGTCAATTGGAAGAACGAGTCTGATCCGAGGTTGTCTAAATAACCCAAGCCATTTGGTATGACTCACTCTGATGGGTTTAATGGCTCTGTTAACCAATCTAAAAGTCATAGAGGAAACAAATAAAATAAATAAATAAATAATTACTAAACACTATATATATATATATGTACATGTATATATATAACTATTGTAGATGATATTTAAAAAACAGATCTAYCGATTCTATTTATATGCAYGATAAACAAGTTGTGAKTTTTAATCTAAACTCACGAAAATCTATGTGAAGATGCCTTCTTTGACAAAATCAAATAAAGAAAGCACATAAACTACTTTTTGTTTTTTCTTTATTAATCTAAGTTTAAACTAAAAAAGATACACTGAAACAGGAGTATGTGGTCAGTCAAAGCCAGAACACATATTAGAGTTTCAAAGACAAATTAACGACAAAAGAAAATAACTAACCTATTAACGCATCCAACGTCTGTATAATAGAGAATATTCAGCCACCTTGTTCGAGAAGTAAACCTGCAATGAACCTTAAGATTGTTCTGAATACATGCGAAACAATATGCTGGAAACTGAGTTTCAATAACAGAATGTATAATAGAGATAGTCACAGTGATCTTATAATTTACAAGTAATTACAGTGAGATAAATCTTATTGTAAGAACTTTGGATTTAAACATTCAACATAAAATTAAAGATAAATCTCATCATTTGAGTTGAAAAGATGATCACCCTATATTGTATCTGAAACATCACATATGGACAATATTTAAAAATGAATTATCTCAACTCATAATAAAGCATGAAGACAAAAGCTATCACCACCTATTATCATGTCAAGATAAACAAAACTTAAACTAAGACATCATACACAAGAAGCTAAAGTTGTAATATGTATTTATGTTCCATTCAAGTCTGTGCATCAATTATCCATACTTCATCCCTAGGCCAAGATGCCTTCATTACAAAAATCTGTAGTATTTAAAGAATTTTGTAAACTAAACATCCTATCTTGTAAGATAGGAGTAGATCTCAAAAATATATGAAACTTTACAAATATAGGAGGCCTGAAAACTCTCATAATCTACTATATCTTCCAAAATCTATGAAAGCTTTTATCCAAATACAAAATAAGCATAAAGAGATAACAAATCAACTATGTCCAACATGCTCCATCCCATTATCTCAACATCAGATACATTCTACCCTGAAAAAACAAAATGACAGCAATGTTAGATAATTATTAATAACTAATTACTAGTTTTTATTTTAAAATGTCTTGAATTCAAACTAATTTTTTAAAACAAAGATAAGCTACATGTTTCTGTAGCTAGTTAAAATAGTAAAAATGAAAATTAAAAAGAAATAAAATCTAATCTATTTTATTTTCAAAACAGAATAAAATCAAAAAGCATAACAACTATTTGTTATTTCAGCCATTTGACCAAGAGGATACCTACAAATCCTGATTTAAAATAGTGAAATTGATTGAGTATTATCCAGCCTGCCTAATCCTCTTGTTTGTCAATTTTAAATCTGAATTACTCTCCTTATGCCTGTGATTATTTCTTGAAAATTGGTTTGTGAACCATATTAGAAATTGGCTCAATAGTAGGGGCATGAAAGTCATGTTCTTTATCACAGCTAAAAATCTCCACCATTGCATGAAAACAGACCGTGGCCTTTTTGCCCAAGGGATTTCGAATTGCAGCAGAGAGTAGATCTGTTATAGCTTGGTCTTTTATGGATCAACACACCAATATTTGATAGAAGGGTTATATATACAGGGGCTGGGTTTTATATTGGAATGCAGAGGCAGAGCTACTGTGTTCTCTGGTGAGGTGAAAATGTTTCTACACAGGCAAACTTCCCAAGTATCCCCAATCTGGATAAGCCCAAGACGAAAAAGATTTGGCAGTGGGATAAACTTCTTCTTTTGATAAATATTAATCATTTTATGCAATATCATAACATATATAAAGGCACATAATCTTGAACCCTAGCGAAATCCATAACAGGCTTGAATCTCTGAGCAAAACAAACCAAAATGCTTACCTCAGCCACAAAGAAATTCTGATATTTTGACCTCTAAAGGACGAGCTGTATCTCTGGAACGATCCAATTTCTGGGGAAATTGGCCGAAATGAAGGTAAATGGGCTCATTTAGGTTCTGGGTTTTCAAGAGTTTGATCTAATTCATAATCGTTTGCTCAGAATATCTCCCGCAAAAACGTGTCTCTAGTAGACAATTACGGGGTTGACCAAACTGTAACAAGAGTGACTCAAACATTTGTGGGTTTAGACGATAGAGGTAGGAGAGGTAAGTTTGAGAAGATACCATGAGAATAAAACAGGCAGAGATCCTGTGTGATCAAAATAAAGATATGGAGGTCTCGATTATGGGGTTTGAACACTCCTGGTAATGAATGTTCTAGTACATCACACTACCCAAGATCTCAACTCAAGTGAGAGGTCTGTCAACTCATTATGCCAGCCAACAAATGATGTATAGGATACAGTTCTGATGTGTTTAATTCCCATGACATGTAATGTGTATAATTGATTTGCAAAGGCTAGGATATAGATATGTTTTTACAAACCAAATGCTAATCAAATTTTGGTATTTTTAACAAAGATACACATATAATCAAATAACAATTCAACATAGGTATTTCATTGGTATATGATAAGATCAGAAAAATTATTAAAATGAAGTTGTAAGCCCATTGACCCCTTGAAACCAAACCTTGGATAAAATCAAAATGCGAAATCAAGTTTCAATTGCTTGATTCATGCTTACAATCATGAATCAAGCATGGAAATGCAAGATAAAAGTAAAACAAAGAATAATCAAACTTCCTTTTTTAACATCCCAATAATCACCCTAGAATAATGACAATTACAAGATAAGGTAATGGAAGCTACAGGAAGTGTTATTTGTCATTCGAAATAGCAAAAATATGTGGGGCTGCCAACAGGTCCTAACAAAGAGAAACTAAAAACTGATTTACCAATTACAAGTACAAAAACATGACCTACCTACACGATGTGTATGAAACAAAATTTCATTTAATTATTTTAATTTTAAATAGTTTCTATAATATTATGAATAAATGCAAATGGGATCTAATATTTACTTGAAATACGTGTTTAGTGCAAAATGTGATCTACCTACACGATGTGTATACTTTAATTTTAAATAGTTTCTAGAATATTATGCATAAATGCAAATGGGATCTAATATTTACTTGAAATAAGTGTTTAGTGCATAACTATGAGGATAGTATTAATATAAACAAATATCAATTATAAAGCCGTTAATATACTAGTAGATTATGAACATCACATAAATAATAATTCAAGTTAACCTTCTAAGATCCGTATAAAAAAGTTGGCTCTCACCTTAATCATTTAAAATATGTTAGATTGGAAAATACTAACAAATACAAAATGGTTGATGTGTGATGGAATTTAATAATATTTGAGATTAACAAACCCATGATTTTTAGGTAGGGATAATTTTAAGGATGAACATTTATATTAAAATGTAGAAACATGGGCTAATCTTACCATTCCTTAATATGCAAAATGTTTAGCCATAGTTTTGTAAAAATGTTCAAATTTTCTAAGGATTTTGTGTAGTTTCTATTAAATTTTGGCTATTTTTAACGTAAAATAATTGTATTCTATGAAATTTGGGCAAACCAGTTTTAGAAAAAATTGAAAAACTTAACACTTTAACTCTCGGATCAACTGAACATATTCGGAACCGATCTCACGATCTCATGTTTTCCAAATCTAATCCCTACTCAAATCGATCATTTGCTATAGCAATATTGCATACTCACTCAAGATGTGAAGAGAAATATTGGACTTGAACCACTAGATTACGTCCTATCTAAGAGACAAAAAAAATTAATTGTGGGAGAGCCAACTAGTAGAAGCTCATCAACTCACGTCGAAATCCCAAGTAAGATCCCCCAATTATCACTTCACCAACATTTTACAAGGGATAACCGACCCTTCCCAAATTAACTTTGAATATTATTTGTCTCTTGTGATGGTCAACCACCTTGTCCTCCCAATGCTCCCATCGATAACCCATGAACCCCTCTGAAGGAGAATCCTGTGAGGAATAACCGTCAGGCGATAATCAAGGAATTACAGGAAACATGGATGGAGTAAATTCCAATCAACCTAACAACCCATCTTCCAATCAACCATGACTATCTCAGGATGTTGTTGTAGTTCCAAGGGATAGTCATCCTTTACCCAAGCATCCTAAGAATTTTCTTCCTAAATTTGACCTTGAAAAGAAAGATTCAACATAATACCATTTTTAAAAAATCATGCATGTAGTAATACTAATGAATTTTGAGGATGAAAATGTTGTTTGCAGAATATTTACATTTATATTTGAAGATAAGGAAGATTATTTCAAGAAAAAAAATGTAAGCTAGAGAAAAGGTTAAAGACTTTAACTAGAGATTTATGTCTTCGATGAACAAAATACTAACTGCTTCTAAGCCTAGAAATCATTTATCAATTGAATTCTACACTTCATCCTTACTAGTTTGTATGGACATGTTTGTAAATAGATATGAGAAAGGTACTTTAGAAGACATGTTTAAAAAAGCTATAAAATTGGAGAAAGATATGTTAAGTTTAAAAATAATCCCTGGATCAGACTCTGAAGAGGATAAACAAACCAAGAAAAATATTCTTTTGACCAAACCCTCCATTCAGAAAAGGGACCAAGATACCATGGATATGGAAATTCTATAGAGGATTATAAAGAATCTATCAAATGAAATTGTTGACATGAAAAGGAATGCTAGGGAAGGTACTTCAAATACTAATAAATTCTTCAAGTTTCTCCCTAATAAGAGTATACCTCCTACAACTAAGACCTCTCCATCTATGGAGGGAATTAATATGGAATACTTCCTTAATGTGTTTAAAGCCTCGACCGCTTCTAGTGAAGCACCCTCATATGGGAAGTATGGAAAGGAGGGGAGGAGGTTGATCAAGAAGTTAAATATGAAGATACTGAGGAAACATCTAGCTAGGAAGTCAACTCATTATGGGATATCTCTCTCAAATTAGATGGAGAAGATGAATATGATTATGTAGAAGAAATTCATGTCTCAAAATGCTTATAATACTAGAAGTAAAAAATTATTATTTGACATCATATTC
Organism: Picea sitchensis; assembly: GCA_010110895.2. Taxonomy (NCBI): domain Eukaryota; kingdom Viridiplantae; phylum Streptophyta; class Pinopsida; order Pinales; family Pinaceae; genus Picea; species Picea sitchensis. The sequence goes on along the minus strand of SNQJ01S0137367.1, from coordinate 3,328 downwards.
TCTTTCCAGTCCTAAAAATTCTCAAAAGACATCAACAAATTAGAAATCCACTTCAATTGGTAGTGAATCCCCAACTACAATTTTTTTGAATAACCTTGAATGTGACTTTGTGGAAGACATAAAGAAGACTAAAGCTAGAATTTCTCTTTTGGAGATGATGAAGTTACCTCAAATTCGAGAAACTTTTATTGATACTTTATAGGGATCATTTTGAAAATAGAAACTAATATGGGGAAGCAAAGAAAAAGGATAAAGCTTCCAAGAATGTAGATTCTAGGAAAATGATTGTGAAAAATAAATTGACTATTAATGGTTTTGTGATTGGAAAAAGGTCAAAATATACAACTCCCACTTTCTTATTTACCTTTAAAATATTCAATACAAATGTTCACGACTGTATGGTTGAATTAGTTTCCTCTTCTAATGTGATGCCATTCAAAGCATGTGAAAAATTAAATCTTAAACCTGAAAAATATGATATTCAAATCATACAATTGGATATGTCAAGTGTAAATGTTGTGGGAGAGTTGAAAATTTTCTTATTAATATTGTCTCACAATCCAAAATTTCATCAAACAATAGACATCATTGTGGTAGACATTCCTAAAACATATGGAATATTACTAAGTAACAACTATTATGCAATTTTGAATGGATATTTTTCCATTGATTGGTCTCATCTTTGGAGACCGTATAATGGAAAACATAATCAGATAAGAGTTGATGGAGAGATATACATGAAGCATGTTGTCACTTCTTTTAATTACTCAAATGAGCCAATCATGTTCAATCAATCAACATCGGGGAATTATAACTTGGACACTTTCTTTGGATATTTCATTGTCGAAACATCCCCACTTCTAGAATAACACATGAAATATGAAATCTTTCATTTCACTTAGATTATAGATCCTGACAATAATATAGTAGGTATATTGACCTATATGTAAATACTAACATAAATAGAGAAACTAATTCAAAAGAATCGATTGATATGTGGAATCATTTCTTTGATGGATCCAAGACTAATGTTCTAGTTGCATTCTCAAATAATCGAGAGATAGGAAAAATTTAATATCTTGAAAACTTCAATTCCAATGTACTAACAATATTGCTAAATATGAATTCCTCATTCATGGATGAAGAAAAGCAGTGGATATGAAAAATAGTTTCTTGAAAGTGTTTTGGTGACTCTAAAGTTGTCATAAGGAAGGTAAGAAACACTATACACAACATTTCTAGTCATTTGAAACAGTACTAGAAAGGTGTATGGGATCTAGTTAAGAACTTTGATGCTTTTAATATCATTCTTATTACTAGTTCTTTGAATTACAATGTTGATCTTTTATCTAATGTTGCTTCTAAGTTAATTCCATCTGAAGGTTTAATGCCTAATACATTTTCTGTGGAATTGTTATACAGGCCCTCAGTACCTAAAAATATAATAAATTGGAGGGTATTTGAATATGATTAGCATATTATTAGTTTGTTACATATGAAAGACAATTTTAGAGATTCAACCAATGAGGAAATTCAACATGGCCAAGATTTGAATTGTCACATAGAAGATCCTACAAAAAAATTGGTCGATGAAAAAAGAACACGAGTGAATGGTATTTCAAAACCAATGGTAAGGATATAAGATTTGTATGTTAACAAGATAAATTAAAAAAATCAACCACATTATTGAGACAAATATCTCACCCATGCAATATGAGGTGATAAATTTGGGGACTCACATCAATCCTCATATTGTCAACCTTGGTGCAAATTGCTCTCTTGCAGAGAAGCATGCTTTTATTATATTATTTAAAGAATACGAGGATATATTTCCCTGGACATATGATGATATCCAAACATTTTACACCAAGATCATTCAACATATTATAATGATGAAGCCTAACACCAAACCCTTTCAACAAACGTTGAGAAAAATACATCTAAACTTAAAACCTCTCATAAAAGGAGAATTGAATAAGCTATTGTATATTGAGATTATATTTCATGTCAATCATACTTAATGGATATCCAATATAGTACCTATCTTCATGAAAAATTGGGACATCAGGTTTTGTGTAGACTTCATAAATTTAAATAGATCCTCTGAGAAAGATAACTAATGTGTGCCTCCCATGGAACAGATTTTGCAATTTGTGTTTGGATGTGAGATGTTATTTTTGGGTATGTGTTATATTATTTGGATGACCAAACCAATTAACTATGTTGTGTCAGGAACACATGGGGGTTACATGGGGGAGGAGCCCAAAAAAAAAAAAAATTGACAATTTTTTCTGTCCATTTTTAATGTTTTTTTGACACATGCTTTTTTCCGATGGTTTTCTATTTTCGGTAAAGGAATTAGGGTTTTTGGATAATATCGGGGATTGAATTAGGATTTTTTCATCTCTCTCTCTCTCTCTCTCTCTCTCTCTCTCTCTCTCTCGCACGCGCACATACACACACACAATACTGTATTTTAAATAATGAAGATGTATGATGAATAAATAATTAGGGGTACAACTCTAAATAGGTTGTTGGTTTTCTCGTTTTAGGTTTCTAGGGTAAAATATTTATGTAATGTCTGGGTTAGTTCTATTGTATATTTTCTATTTTTATTAAGAATATATTTGCAATAATTAATTCTACAAGGTTAAAATCCACATTTTTTATCTGAGTAGTCATTGGCTTCAGGGTGAACCATTTGTGGCTAAGGGATTGGCTAGGGTATGTGATAAACCTTGTTACAGTAGGAGCTCTGGAATATTGATTCTTGTGGCAAAACTAAATGGCGATAAGTTCAAAAATAGAGATCAAGAAGTGTGTTTTCAGATAATAATTGAAGTTGTGCATGAATTGAATTTTGGACTTATCTATTTCCTTTGATGATTGAATTAGCAAGAAGTCCTACCTATCCGTACATATTGATTATTGAATTAAAAAGGGTGTAATGGATGTGATATGTTGGATGTTTTTGAAAACCATATTAAGGAATGTATGGAGTATGTAGTTGTCTTAGACATGATAATTCATGTTGTTATGTGCATTATGGAAGTACCTCCTTAGAAATGTATATTATGAAGAATTGATGTTGATGAATATAAAGTAGGTATTTATATTAGGTAATATGATTTCACATATACTCAAGTTATATTATGTAATATGATCCTGTTGTTGGACACACCTACCACACTTAGAGGGGGGGGGGTGAATGAGTGTGGGGCTCTCTTTCCCAAAACTTCCCTCTTGCACAAAAACCCATCAATTAACATTCAACATTTATTCATTACCCATTGTTATCATTTATAACTAGTTAGATGTGAGCACATAT
>SNQJ01S0137365.1:18759-34214 GCA_010110895.2 Picea sitchensis | reverse complement strand
ATAAACACATAAGCACAACAATTGATAAAGGAGTTCACCCCTCTTATGGGCTACATCTCCTGGTCCAGCTTCCAATGGATCATTATTATTAATTTCTCAAAATGTGCTCAAAAACATGTCTTACAATGCTCAAACTGACAAACTGACTGCTCCAATGGCTTCAGAGCGTCCCAAGACCCCTGTCTGGGCTCTTTCAGAACCTCAATCGGTCGAAAAATGAAGAAGTTATGCTTCCTGGAAGACCCCTCTTCAAGCTTGCTATCTCTGCATCTACAAAACGCACCCCTTTCTGAATGAACCTGGATGACACGCATTTTAAAGCGTGAAAACCCAGCACTGGGCACAACCATGCCAATGGTGAAAACTGTAGAATGGTTAAGGGCGTGCCAGCCCCTAACCACCTAGGCACTTGGGCATATGGCGCATAAAACCGTAGGCTTGGCAAATGGGTGGTTAACGGTTACACAACTGTTGAAACTTCCCCACGCTCCACACATGGTCACATGGAAACCCATGTGATCGAGTTTTGCCCCCATGTGAAATGGGGCCACACATTATATGACCGCGCGATTTTCCATGTTAATTTTCCCACGCGTTCCTTTACACAAATATATGGTTACACATTGCCGCAGGCTTTGGGTTAGCACCAATTTATGGTCACATATGTTTATTCACGAGACCGCGGGTCGGGGATAAGCCCCGACCCATCCCCCCTGCCATTCAATACAATATGCGAATAGAAATAATTTAAAACATACATATATACCAAGGAACAACTAGCGGTGTAATGGTCAGCCGGTTATGTGAAATCGTTGTATGGAGGGAGGTCCGGGGGTCGAACCCCGTAGACTCCAACAATATTTTTATATAACAAACATAAACCCAACAATGGGGGACACGTGGCACCCATGGATTGGGCCACGTGTCCTCATACCATTTTCCATCAACCGGACACGTGTCAGTTCCCGATTTGCCAATAGTCAACCAATCAACATCTGCCATGTCACCACTGTACGGTCGTACGGTCCTACCACGTCAGACCATATGGACTATACAGACTGGTACAGTTAGCATCAAATTTTTTGCCTGTTTGGCTTGATGAACAGATCGCGATATCTTCTCCATACGGAGTCCATTTGACAAAGTAATTATACCGCCGAAATCAGGAAGACGAGACGGACGCAATGGCACTATTTTCGTCACATTCCGAGCACTTTGAAATTTGAGAAAAATTGGATCCCCTGATCAACCATAGTAGAAAGAATGAAGAGATCCCAGAAGCAGCACATAGTACAACATCAAATCACTTCCCTCTAGGGTAAGGTAATGGAAGTCACACAGAAGATGCAACCTGTGCAAGACAAAGCTTACAAGGTGTTCAAATCGGTTGATGGATAGGGATCACAACTAGACCAAGTGGTTTCAAAAATAGAAAAGTGCATGGAATGGCATGTTACAAAGAAGACAATCCAGGAGCTCATTGATCAAGAGGCTTAGGCGAAGCAGCAAGTCGAGGCAGCTCGAGATAATATAGAGGCCTTCGAAACAACATTGTCCAGACCTGGGTGACTCAGGACGAGTCAAAAGTGAGTGTTGGGGGCCTGTGGGCCCTCGAACAAGTTTTGAGGAAACCATGGTTATATTTGGCCCACTTTTGGACCTCAACACATTATTCAAAGAAGGAGTGACCATGCAGAGCTAAGATCGTGGATATCACCCATTGTTTAGGGATATGTGGAACTAGTAAGGGGTCCTCTAGGGTTTTTGTAACGGGTTTTAGGGGATGTCGGCCCATGGGATTTCCCCCATGTTTAGGCCTTATTATAAGGGTTCGTAAGATACAAATAAAGAATATTGTATTGTAAAAGTAGTTGTAAAGTGAAGTGAATCTATTTCTATGTGAACAGAGTTGCTTTGTGCAAAGGAATGTATGTATGTGTTTATGATTCTATAGAGGGTGCAAGTGCTATGATATAGGGTTTTGGCTATCTGCATTTTGACCTATCTTGGGAAGGAGGATTTGGTGCTCAGTGCACAGATCTCTTGTCTAGTATGAATCTTGACTTTGTGTCTTAGTGCTTAGGAGTAACTGAATGTAAGAGATTGGTGAATAATAAAGAGGCGAAGCGGTTGGTGGATGTAGACCCACACTAGGGTGAACCATGTATATCTGGTGTCTCATGGTTTTCTTTATGCAATGTTATGTTTTTCTTAGTGCTTAGATTAGATGTGTAATGAATATGTATGTTTTTCTCAAATGCTTTGCTTATGTTAAAATGCTTGATCTGATCCAGAGTGCTATGTGCTAAGTGTTTAATAATTTTTGTTATTACTATGCTAAATATATCTTAGATTATGTTTTGCGATGTTCATAGGGTTAATAACCTAATGCATGCCACTTCCTAAGAGTTAATAAAGTATCTTGTGAAGTGATATTATCACAGATCTGTGTCCCAAGTTGGTTAAAAACATCTACGTCCTGTAACCCCCCTGCTTCTACCTCGGGTGAGACTTCACCCGCTTTGCAGGTGTTACCGAAAGGGTCGGTAGTCGGGGTTTTGTTGGTGCGTTGTTAAGCGTTGAACCCTGGGTATGCCCCTCTTCCAACACCTTCCTTCAGCACCTGGGCCTGTTGCACACAAATGCTCACTTTATTAGAGATTATTTCTCCCCAGTTGAAGCTACACCCGACGATCACAACTGTGTATGTTAAAGGAATCCATGCCTTTGAAAACATGGAGAAATTTTTTTGTCTGTACATTAGGTAGATGAGATCCATCAAATAGACGTATGGCTCCCTTAAGTTGGTTGTCCCATACCATCCAGTGCTCCAATTGGTGAACTTATTTTCCTCCCTCCACCATGAGGCCATCACCTGACTGATGTCGTGGCATTTGTAGAATGTGACCATGAATTCTCTTTTTAGATGCTCCTCAGGGTCTCTAAGTTTGTAGTATTTATGAACCTCTACCAGGAGGAACACTCCAACACAACCACCATTGTCAATGTTGATTAAACATTTATGTGTGTTTGTGTGGCTGATGAGCCACTTCAGGACTTCTATGAAAGGAAAAATGGGGGTTCTTCTTGCCACCATATGGAGGTACAACCGTTGTATTTTTGGAACACCTGGTCGTCAAGCGCCCTTACATCTAGATCACTGTGTGGGACATATTCTGGGTATTCCTCTTGACTGATCTTGTTAAAGAATTATCCCCAATATGGGAGTTCCATATTGGACCCAATACTTGCCTCTGTATCATCAAAGGTCGGAGGCTAGATGAAAACATTCTTTGTTGCTATCTTGATGACAAGCTTCGACCTAGGGATGTACTCCAATTTACTCACGGTTCCCAAAGAAGAACCTTTTCCTGTCTCTGGTTCTTTCATCTTTGGTGCTCTCGGAAAGCATCTAGTGGTTGGATTTCTCAGTGGCATCGTTCCTGCAACTTAAAAACAAATTGAGGGACTATGTAAAACATGAGAAACTCACATACAAAAATTATAGCCAGTGAATTTACAGACTCAGATAATACCTCTAAATCTTGTTAAAACCTGGTTATTTTGAAAATCATAAGATCGATACAAACTTTGATTTTCTTGTCTTGCTCCTTCAAATGCTCCAGAATTATCTTACGTGTAGAATGATTTCGTTTACAATGGATCGAGAGATTTTAAGTAGGAAATATCTTATCGTGTCGCATCATCCATTCAATTTGGGTTATGAGTGAATTTTTAAAAAATCTTTCGTTGAATATCTAGAAATTAAATTCATCCTGGGTTGACAACAGAGGCACGGGTGGTGATGTGGTCTATCGGTGATTTTAAACGGTTATTTTGATTGAAACACGAGGTAGAAACTAATGAAGGATCATGTATTAATTAGCTCCTTAAATGCTCAAAATATGATCATATCTAATGCTAAAATGTCCCATTGTGCCTCTCTCTCAGTGGGTGGATCGGGGATTAGGGGTATTCTATAAACGTTTTCGTTGATAACCTCCTGCAAAAAGTTATGACATTGATCGATCTTACTATACATTAATGAAGCAACAACGCTTACTCAGAGGTGTGACTCAAACCTAGGGAACCAAGGATAATTCTGGATATCCCTAGACTGAATGACCCTCTTACCTGGTAAATACACATGGCGTTGAAGACCGGTGAGTTAATTCACTTGTATTAATCGGAGTTGGGATTTTCCTTAATTTATTTATTCTAAAGAAAACCTTATCTTGTCGATGCCRAAAAGTGCCCAGTATCAACTATCGACGATAAACCTATCAAAGCGCTTTCAGATCGGCTCCCTTGAAAAAGTCYTGATGTYGAAAACRCAACGRGGATTGACGATCATGAGTAACTTTTATTGYGATCAGAATGTTTGTTGCGATCCTTCTAGGTTTTCACCGATTCCGATAAAGCATGTTGGGCATTGGATATCGACGATGTCTTTCGGTTCTTCGTTAAATTATGTCTCCCCCRTATTTTACCGATGCCGAAGGGGAATAKACTATYGGTGATATATTTATGCAAAAAMCAAAACCTCCTTTTGTCGATGYCGATGGATATTGGCACTCGATGGCTAAGGTTTTTCAGGTGGTTCTTTTTCCTTCTTTGAATTCCTTCTGATGTTGACCCTGAGCACGTTCAGTGAAGTGTTTGGYTGTTGATTCTTTATTCAGGTGTTAAGGTATTTTTAGTCATGGGGTTTCATAAGTTCAAGAAAGCCTAAATAGGTKATGAGAGTCATGAAAATAAGAAAAGACAAAACATTTTAAAAAATTAAATTGAATCAGATAGTGCATAAGATCAAGTGGTACCCAAAAAAAGTAAAACTTTGACAGGGGATTTTTTAGGGTGTGTTAAGTGATCAACAAATGGTGACTTACTGGGTGAAAGAAAAATATATGTTCCTACCTCGGGCTCAGCTGATGCAAAATATGGTTAAGAACATAACTATTTTTTATCAGAGCCTCTTTTATCCTTACATTTGAAATTCCCTGGTTGATGCATTTGGGCCTGCATGTGGGGTTTTAAAACTTTGTTCCACCTTCGTTTCCTGTAACCCTGACTAACTCCCCCTTTGAAAAGATTCGATTAAATAATTCACTGGCCCCAAGCCCTTTAGTTATCCTTATTCATTTGCTACAGTGTTGCTCCACTGTCAGTGAGTGTCCATAGCCCTAGCGAAGTCACCCCAACGTCATAGACCTTGTTCCACCGCTATCGAGCGTCCATAGCCCCAACAGAGTTATATGCATACCCTCTCCTACTGTGCACTCATTTGATATAGTTGATTTTATTTCAACAGAATTCCATGAGCGAGTGGGAGAGGAGGACGTCTGTTATTTGCAAAATGAGATGGTTAAGGTGAATTTTTGCTAGCTCTATCTTTGAGGTACATGTAGTCCTTTCCATATTTCCACCTTTCCCTTACGGTTTTACCAGACCACCAGGCAGACACTTCATCATTTTTCCAAGGTTATTCATCTACAGGTTAGATAGAAAACCCTTTAAAACAACCAAAGGTCTCCCAACACTTCTTGTGTTGTATTTATGCGATGCGTTAGGAACAGAGTTTGTCATATCGCATGAATTGAGGTCAACCAATGTCTTACTAAACCTAATATTCAAAATCACAGAAGTACTATAGAAAGAAACAAAAACAAAAATGCACTCCACAATTAGACTTCCTAAAAACAAAACCTCATGAAAACACATACACACACATTTTATTTTTTAATGAAAATATTGTTTTAGGGCTTGGCCATTCACTGAGAGGGAATCAGGTTCCCCCCTCAGATTCTACAACTAATACGTTCCTACCCCAATTTTTTCGGCTACCTGAAAAGGTCTGAGCCATAGATTATGAAACTTAGAATGTATTCCCTTCGACTTATTTTCTCTGTCCCATTTTAAGACTAAGTCTCCTACATTAAAATTATTCTCTTTGGCCTTATTCTTATCAAACCACCTTTTAACTATATTCTGATGAGATATGAATTTTGATTTTTCTTTCTCCCTTTCTTATTCCAACATGAGCAGGGTATCAATTCTTTGTTGTATAACTGATGAGGGTTGTCCTCTAGAATCCTTACCAATTTGAACAGATGGAAGATATAGATCATTCGGGAGAATGGATTCCTGTTCATATACCAGAAACTATGGGGAATTTCCTATAGCTTCCTTGGGTGTTACTCTATCATCCCATAAGGTGTTATGGAGTGAACCATGCCAATTCCTCTAGTTGTCTACAACTATTTTCTTTAATATCCTCACTAGGTTCTTATTGGTTGATTCTTCCACTCTATTTCCCTATGGATAATAGTTTGCAAAGTATCTAATTATGATTCCTTTGTCTAGAGCAAACTTTGTTAATAAGGTGGAAGAAAAGTAAGTTGCATTATCAAAGACAAGGATGGAAGGCATCCCAAACCTTATAATTAGTTGTTTCTCTATGAATTGGATCACCAAATTTTCATTCACATGAGTCAGAGGGATGGCCTCTGCCCATTTCGTGAAATATTTTGTGGCAGTCAGTACGTATCTATGATGTTTTTAGGAAATTGGTGTAATTTATCCTATGATATATAACCCCCATTGCTCCAATGGTCTTGTAACAACCATAGGTTGGAGTGGGACATCTGCTCTCTTTTCCCTCCCTGGGCCTATTTGGCAAGTTTTACAGTTTCTACCATATGTGTGAGCATCCCTAAACATAGTAGTCCAATAATAGCCATCTCTCATTATTTTGTGAGAGGTGGTGTTTCCCGTGAAATTTCCACCCGTAGGACCGTCATGGAGCTCCTTCAGAACTTTGTCTACATCTTCATGTTCGAGACATATTAAAACTACCCCATCATAATTGACATGGAAGAGCACCGAATTGAGGTGGTGATATTTTGTTGATTTTAACATGAGGGATCTCCTTTCCCTAGGATTTAGGTTTTTTGGGAAAGTCCCATGATGCAGGAGATAAGTCATTTTATAATACCAAGACTCTTTCCTTGGGGAGACATATGAAGCCTCACCACACCATAATTTCAGTTCATTCTCCCATTTGGGGTCTTCATTTAATTGGTTGTGGGCTTCATCTTCTAGTTTTCATAATCCTTGTCCCTTAACTAGTTTAGCAGGTTTTATATCTAGATCAAATTCTTGGACTATTGCGATCAAGTTTCCTCTTCTTTCCCCCATCTCCCGTTGAGTGAATAGGGATCAGACTGCAGGGTGAGGCACGATGACTTTGGTATGGTTTTTAAGGATGTAATATTTGAAGTGTTTCACTACCTTGTACACCGCATAAGAATGCTTGTCTATAGAATGGTCATTCAGTTCATACCCTTGAATATTAGTGCTCATAAAGGAGACCAGGGCCTCATTGTTGTCATCATCCTTATGAGTCAATATTGCAGTTAACGATTGGTCGGAATAAAAAGTGTAGAGGAAGAAATATTTTCCAAATCTGGGGCTTCGCAATACTGGGGCTTGAGATATTGAAGCCTTAATATTGTTGAAGGAACTTTTTCGTTCATCATCCCACTTAAATTCAACATCTTTGTGGATCATTTTTTGTAAGGGTTTGATAGTTTCAGTGAAATAAGGGGTGAAGTTTCTTACAAAATTGATTCTCCCAAAGAAATATTGCATAACCTTTTTGTTGTGGGGTAATGGAAGATGAGCTATAGCCCTAACCCTTTCTGGGTCTATGTGAATCGCTACTTGAGATATAACATGACCTAGCAATTTACCTTCCTCGACACCAAAGATAGTTTTCTTAGGGTTTAAGGATATACCGTATTTCCTACACCTTTCAAAAATCTAGGTTAAGTGTTGGATGTGGTCTTCTCTATTCTTTGAATACACAGTTACATCGTCCAAATAGACTAATACAATTTTTTTAATTAGTCCTCGAAACTCTACATCCATGGCCCTCTGGAAGGTTTCCATTTCATTGATTTGTTGATTAAGGTTGGGTGTCATTGATGTCAACCGTTGAAGAAAGCCCAACAACACAAAGGTTTGGGTAATGGACCCAAGTTTGTTTGATTTAAAGATGACTCATTATTGTCTTGTTAGGTTGATAATAAGTACAAATGGATGAACTCCAAAGTGGTCTCCTTATGGTGAAATCCCTCACAGGAAGATGCTTTGCGGATTGAGTTATCCTAGAAGTATGGTTAGAAAAAACCATGATTATTTGTGGAATAATGATATGAAGGTTAGTGAATTTGTCAGTGAAACTATCCTATATGGATAGTTCTTGTCATTCTATTCCACTGGTATGTGGAACGTCACATAACTCCTCATGGTTAGAGAGTTATGGCCATGAGAAGTTGGAGAACCTAGGTTTGGGTAATGGACCCAAGTTTGTTTGATGGATAATGGTATGAGTTTTGATATATTTTCAGGTAATACTATTATATATGGATACTACATTTCAGTCTATTTCTGATGGTATGTGGAACGTCACATAACTCCTCACGGTTTGAGATTTATGGCCTTACGAAGTTGGAGGACTCTCATATGTCATCTAGAAGCCCCAAAAGGTCAAAGTAGTCAAAGTGATTTAAGAGATTTTAGAAGGTAAATAATAAATTGAAGTGATGAGTGTACTATAATTCAAAGTTAATACAAAAAAAATTATTTAAATAATAAATTGAATGGAGAAATTAGAAGTGGGTTAACCCTAAAATAAGGAAAGTGGGAAAAGTGACCTAGAAGATGTTTTTAAGGAAGTTACTTGGAGAGTATAGATAAGAGGCAAGGCTCTCTCATTTTAGATCACACTTAAGTATATTGAATATGTATAGGTGTCTGAGGTAACTAAAGGATATCTAAGACAAATTTCATAGGGAAGGTGAAGAAAATAAGGCTGGCATTCAGGGGAAGATAAATGTTTTTGATGATGCTTTCTAAGGTATGTTATTTACAGGTCATCTCACCATTTTCACAATAATTTTTTTTATAGAATGCTTCAGACCATGAAATTGATATTCCATTGAGAAAACATATCCAAGTATATTTGGTAAAAAAATCATCTTGTGGGTCATTGTATTTTTGGAGTTACACTCTGTGGAAAATAGGGTTTGTGGCTAGTCCTAAAACTAGTATAAAACAAGTGTTTCGAGTAAACATGTCATAAATTATTCATAAAAGATCCAAATTTAGTAAGACAAAATATTTTGGTGATATTACATTCTTTAGTGTTCTTTTTATCCACTTCCTATCAATTCAACAAATATTCTGTGCGGGGTGTGATCTAAAAGGTCGCTCTCTAGAATAAGCCAAAATTCAACAAGGTATGCCATTTTTTCTATAAATCATTTTATGAGAGGTTCCAAGTAGTGAAACATGGAGGAATTGTATAAAACACACTTAATAACATTGCATATCAGTTTCATATCTTTATTCATTACATGTATAAAGTTATGATTATTTCAAGTTAGGGTTGTTGACTAATCCAAAACTAGTCATGTGAGACTAAAGAAAAGTTTGATGAAAATTATAGTCTCTTGTTGTTAAAGTTAAGAAAGGTTTGAAGGTATGTTATCATATGCACCAAGTCTATTACAGAGTTACAAATCATATTTGGATGATGAAATTGATGAGGGATTTTGGTTAAGGTTCATCTTGGGTACATGGTTGAGACAAGTAGTTAATGAGTTGGCACATACATGAGGTGTATAGTTTATGATGTTGGTACATATTGATGAGTCATAGTTTATGAGTAGTTGAAACATGATTGGTACATANTTGGTACATGTTTGGATGCACTTGTTTATGGTACAGGTTGATTACAGGTTGTTTGGTACAAGTTGGTGCATGGTTGATGCACTTGTTTATGGTACATGTTGATTATAGGTTGAGGTACAGGTTGATGCATGGTTTATGCATGGTTCAGGTTTATTGGTACATGTTTACAACGGTATATCTCACAGTGATAGTGTGATAGTGGTTCCATCATTCTACTTCTACTTTAGGGCGGTTAGACGGGGCAAGGACATGTGGTTGTAGCCACCTTCTGGTTGTAGCCAGAGAACATAGGGGGTTGTATCCTACTTCTGGTTGTAGCTAAAGAATTGGGGAGTCAGAGCTTCCCTCAGGTTGTAGCCCAAGAAACTAGGGGGTTGAAGCCTCTTTCCAGTTCCAGCTGGAAAACAAAGGAAGTTGGTTCTTCCAATGAATGTAATTCTTCAAGACATATAAGAAACATCATTCCGTGGTTTTCTCCCACTCTGGGTTTCCATGTAAAACACTAGTGTACTATGTATATGTATGATTTTTCATTTGTTCATTTATCATTATTGGATGATAATTCTACATTGATATAACACTTGGATTATTTGGTTAAAAATGATTATAATTTCTCCATTATTGATTCACTCCCCCTCTCATTAATCCAACAATTGGTATTAGAGAAGGTTCCTTCAGAAATCAGTTTAACCACTGAAAGGTAGATCATGGAGAGAGAAAAATTGTATAAAAATTGAATACCCCAGTTTGATGGACAAAAGTATGTTTTTTGGATCATAAGGATGAATACATTATACAGGAACATGGATTTGAAATTTGGCAATCAATTGTAGATGGATACACAAAACCAATAGTTCCACCAACAAATGACAAAGCAATTAAACTCATTTAGAATAATTCCAAAGCCACAAATGTAGTTTTGAATGGTCTCAGTGAAACAGTATTCGCCAAATTTTCACATTGTAAATCCGCTAAAGAGATTTGGGAAAAGCTTTGAAATATTTATGAAGGAGTCAAAAGGCAAAGTAGGAAAGCTTCAAACTTAAAGAGGTCAGTTCAAACAACTAAAGATGAAGGAAGATGAGAATATTGCACCTACTTCTTACGATTTGATGAAACAATGAATGAAATCATAGGATTGGGAGAAGAAATCAAAGAATTTGTAATTGTTCAAAAGGCACTAAGATCTCTTCCTATGAGATTTGACCCTAAGATATCATCACTAGAAGAAAGATCAGATCTAAAATCAATAAGCATGGATGAACTGCATGGAATATTCACATCATATGAAATGAGAACTGAACATGAAAATTCAGTTGTAAAAGAAGAAACCTTCAAAGCATCCAAAAGATCAAAGAAAAAGTAAAAACAACAAGAAGAACATAACATCAATAATGACATCTCATAAGATGATCAAGAAGTGGCCAACTTTGTCAAAAGACTGAACAAGGGAACCGACGATAGGTATAGAGGTAAGCTTCCTTTAATTTGTTTTAATTGTGATAGTATTGGTCATTTTTCTAACAAATTTCCTGATAAGAAAAAGAGAAATGATGAAGGTTACTCAAAAGGAAAACAAACATATAAAGGCAAAAGAACTACAAATAAAGTTTTCAAGAAAAGCTTATGCACCAAAGAAGACATCTCATTATCAGATGAAGATGAAGTTAGTGACAGTGAGATGGGAAGAGTTTTATTCATGGAAGTAGAAGACTCTGATAAAGAAGACTTTGAAGAAGAATATGAAGAAACCGAAGAAGAAATTGAAGAGGCAGAAGTTGACTACTGATACGAATTGATGTGTTCCATAGAAGTTATCAGAAGAGAAAATAAGAAAAACAACAAACTACAAGTGGAACTAGATAAGAAAGAAGATACTCAAGAACTAGAACAAATGATCACAAATTTGAAGGTTCAAATAGAAGAAGATAAAAGAATTGAAGAAGCATTCAAGGAACAACTAGAAGAAAAGGACAGGAACATTGGAAATTTGGAAGCAAAGATTCTCACATTAAGAAAGGATATTCAAAAGAAAAATATGCAGAATAACTCAAAAGATTTGGATGACATTATCAAAAGTCAAAAATCTCATCTTGACAAGTCCGAACTATTGTCAGTGGGAAAACCCCCTATGGACTAGCACTAAGGGTTTTGTAATGCATGCAAAAATGACCATCTAAAGTCTCCTACTTTTTACTATCATCCCAGCATAGACCCCACATTCAAGCATAAAACACAAGGATAAAAGGATCCGGTAACTCTACCTTTAACTTTCGTGTTTGGTGTCGATCCTTTCATGTTCGGTAGCTCCTTGAATGCAAGTTTCCTCCAAAATACAACATGCATTCATAAATAGACAAACAAAGAACTCCAAACATGCATCTTATATATGAATTAGTGGGTTAGAGGTTTTAATAAAATATAATCAAAATTGAATATTTGAATACCTCATATGGCGGGACGGGAAAAGTACTTCTTTCTTATTAACCTCACAAAATTAACTTACAATGGTGAGATCGGCCACTACTCCTCGAACCTAGTCCTGGGCTCCTCTTCAACTATGCACCAACCGCTTCCACATATGCTTCTCCTCTTCAGTTCTCACAAAATGGTTGCAAAAGATTGGGGCAAGGGGAATACAAAAATTGGCATAGTTTCTTTGTTCTTATTTTCTCCTTCTCAAATGGGACCCCTACCTCTTCTTTTATAGGATAGAAGAGGGTCGTTATCTGGTTGAGTGACCGACTATGGGTGGTCAAACGGTTTAGGCAATTACCCGAAAATCTGTATTTCATCTGCAAATTTCTATATTTTGTTCTTTTGTCAGTATACGCAGGTTGTAATGGGTTAGATAGCATATATACACGGGAAACAATGGTGCAGGGCATGTATGCCTTCAAAAGGATGGATTTTTAGAAGATTTGTTCAATGGTGGCTTGGAAAAAATGGCAAGTGAGATGGCCTGATGCCAGGTATGCATGTCTGGTGAAATTTAGGGTTATAACAGATGCCCCCTAATGTG
This sequence comes from Picea sitchensis, assembly GCA_010110895.2. NCBI lineage: Eukaryota > Viridiplantae > Streptophyta > Pinopsida > Pinales > Pinaceae > Picea > Picea sitchensis. Next base: position 21,436 of record SNQJ01S0137365.1, on the reverse strand, counting down.
TGAGGTTAGAAGAGCATATGATGTCCGAAATACATTACCAATCTTAACCAACATATGAAGCGAATGAGCCCAGGGACCATAGTTTGGGAGGTACCATCTACAAAATAACAATTGTCTCACCAAAGTGGGCATACCCATGCTCGAAATGAAATAAAATCATGGTTGCCAACCAAATACACTGTAGATCCATGTCATATAACTATATAATGTGTAGTCACGAGAAATACACAACGGATCTACATCTCAAAATCAAAAAGATATACATGTAGAGAATCCATGTTCAAGAAGAAAATGATGCCTGATGGCTAGATATGAGGCCTTCAGAGCTCAAGCAACAACTTCAAAATCTTCATAACTCGGGTAGGAGTGTAGTATGAGTGTACGAATTCACTACCTAGAGGTCTTCGACGGCTCGTCAAGAACAGACTAGAGGATCTTTATGATTAGGCTTAGTGCTTCATTTATTTCAAACAAAGACTTGATTGGGCTTTTGGGATGGTCGGGCATGAGGTCAAGAGACAAACTACATAAGGGCCGCCTCAATCTTGGTAAAAAATTCCCTTGGACAACAACACGCCAAATGATGAGACTCAGGCAACATGGTATTGACATAAGTTCATGATGCAGGAGGCAACACAAACTCTCCATATGTTTGGAAGAATAAGCAAACGGAGGAGGACATGACTCTATGTAGCGAGAACCACTTCCTAAGGTCACATAATTTCCCTGAGCTTTGATGAACAAATAGAAGGATGTGCTTTGTCCAAGGGTGACTCATTATGTTGCCAAAAAAGAAAATACTTTTCCCTTCCTCTTTTTGGGTTATATTTGATTTTTTTTTTCTTTTTCAATAATTTTTTGGGATTCTTGAAAAAGAATAAAAGAATGATATGTTACAAAGGAGGATAGAGTGTCACTAACATACTAGTTCCTCAGTATGGTTGCCAATTCTGTTGTGGGTGGAAAAACCCTCTACGGACTAGCACTAAGGGTTTTGTAATGGATGCAAAAAAGACCATCTAAAGTCTCCTACTTTTTAATATCATCCCAGCATAGACCCCACATTCAAGCATAAAACACAAGGATAAAAGGATCTAGTAACTCTACCTTGAACTTCCACATTTGGTGTTGATCGTTTCGCGTTCGGTAGCTCCTTGACTGCAAGTTTCATCCAAAATCCAACCTTCATTCATAAACAGACAAACAAAGAACTCCAAACATGCATCTTATATATGAATTAGTGGGTTAGAGGTTCTAATAAAATATAATCAAAACTAAATATTTGAACACCTCATATGGTGGGACGGGAAAAGTACTTATTTCTTATTAACCTCACAAAAGTAACTTACAATGGTGAGATCAACCACTGCTCCTCGAACCTGGTCCCAGACTCCTCTTCAACTATGCACCAACCACTTCCACATATGCTTCTCCTCTTCAGTTCTCAAAAAATGGTTGCAAAAGATTGGGGCAAGGGGAATACAAAAATTGGTAGAGTTTCTTTGATCTTATTTTCTCCTTCTCAAATGGGACCCCTACCTCTTCTTTTATAGGCTAGAAGAGGGTATTTATCTAGTTGAGTGACCAGATATAGGTGGTCAAATAGTTTAGGCAATTACTCGAAAATCGGTATTCCGTCTGCAACTTCCTATTTTTTGTTCTTTTGTCAGTATACAAGGGTTGTAATGGGTTAGCTAGCATATATACACGGGAAAAAATGGTGTAGAGCATGTATTCCTTCAAAAGGATGGATTTTTAGAAGAGTTGTTCAATGGTGGCTTGGAAAAAATGGCAAGTGAGATGGCTTGATGCCAGGTATGCATGCTTGGTGCAATTTAGGGTTATAACACAGACTTGGATACAATCAGACAGAAAAGGGATCAAGCTCCAAAACAATAGAGAAAGAAACATATCCAAAAATAAATGTAGAAACAATCAAAGGGGATAGGAAGATATACAAGGGATATTACAGGGGCACTCCTCCACCGAGAAGTTTTAGATTTCAGAATCAACAACAGACAGACAAGCTTAAAGAAGAAGAAGGATTCATAAGAGCACCTCCTTTCAGAAGATCTTCAACTCCTACGTATTAAACTATATGTTTTGGTTTATGTTATGCATGTAATAATGTTGGACATAAAGCAGTGAATTGCAGAGCTAATAATAGGATCATAAACAACTTTGAAATTCATACACAAAAGAGTTATCCAAGAAGGCCTATTGAAAAACAGAGAAGAAGTTACAACAGGTTTGAATATTTGAGCACTTAAGTGGAATGTTATAAATGCAACAACTTTGGACACATGGCCAAATATTGCAGAATGTCAATCCCTGCTAGAGAACTGCAACAGAATAGCAACAATCATAGATAGGAACCTCAAAAAAGGACATGGATAAGAAAGCAAAATCAGTATAGCAATTAAGAATGCACACTCGCTCTACAAGCTAAGAAGAAAAAACGTGGTTGGTATGGACCAAGGTCGTAAAGTTACTTTCGATTCACAAAAGTGAGAGATAATAAAAGAAGATGTAGGAAAATTGATTGCTACAGCTGCAAGAACTTCAAGCAACATATATGTGCTAAGTGAAATTGGAAATGAAAAGTGTTTTCTAGGAAACGAAGATGAAATTTGTCTATGGAACAAAATAATGGGTCACATACATTTTGATAACCTTT
>SNQJ01S0137365.1:0-17036 GCA_010110895.2 Picea sitchensis | reverse complement strand
TATGTGTTGCAAACTGATCCTTTTTCTTTAAACACATAACTTTCACTTGCAATAAATTTCAAGTTTTTCAAGTCTTCTTCATTTTTAGATCAATGGTGAGAATCTTCTTCATTTGCGCCTACAACAAAAAATCTTGTTGTTGCGCCTCTTGTAACTGTGCTTCTAGTCTCCTCAGCTCTGGATCTTCATTGAGGCATTCGTATGTCTAGGTGATCCTATCACTTATAAGTTATCTATTTAGATTTTGAGGTGAGGGATCTTATTCTTACTATTGTTTCCTTAGAGATCTCCTCCCTTTGGTCACACACCTCTTACGGGGTGCTCGGTAATGTTTGGTCCTCCAATTATGTTATTCTAACTTGAAGATAGTAAATCATCTCTGCGAGCTTTACTACCTGAGCTTCGACTGACTCTTTCTCCTCCTGTGCCAAGTCTGGCATAGAGTAACATGCTTTAATCACCACTTCTTTGACCATGGCATGCTCTATGAGCAACTTGTCTTTTTCTCTTTGTAGCTAGGATTTTCCCTCCTGAAACTTCACCTCAAGCTCTACTGTCTCGCTTTCCTGGGTTGTTACATTGTCCTTTGTTTCTCGTAATCTTACTATGACTTCGTCCTTATCCTTTTTCCAGGATTATGTAGCCTTCTCCTTCTCTTTCTATTCTCTCTAGAAATGGGCTTTTGTTGCATTCACAATCCTTCTCAATTGGGTTGGTTCATCCCCCAATTCTACAATCTATGATGAGGAAGGTGCAGTAGGTACTGCGCAGACCAAGTGAACAACTTGTTGTACTTCCTTCAATTCCTTCTCGATTATTCCATATAAATCCTCCTTATTCTCTCTGTATCTCTTCAAAATCTCCTCAGAAGCATCCTCCATATCTCTGTGGAACAAACTGATTTCATCCTCAATGAGCGTGGCCTCCAACTGGGGCTTATTAGCGCGCATCTTCTTCCTTAATGAGGGTTTCTTTGGATAAACCTTCCTCTTCTGTCGTTTCATTGTCCCAATGGGGGGATCCTCAAGTGGAGGGGTGGTAGCTTCACCTCTTACTTTCCCTTCTTCTACTTCATCTCCTCCTCCCTGTCCTTCTGATTCATCTTGTCCTCCTCTTAGCGAGTCAGACCCGTTATCTTCAGAAGCGTTGTCCTCCTCATTACTCTCTATATCCTGGACTTCCTCTTGTGTTTTCTTATTCTTTGTCCCACTGGACTGTCTGACATGCTCAAATCTTGTGACTATCAGGCTTCCTATGGTGTCGGTGTCAGATCATTCTACATCAATGACAGGTACAAGAAATTCCTCCAGCCACTCCTTTGTAATCTGCTCCATATCTTCATCTGTCAGTTTGTAGTAGGATTGCAATTCTTCCTGGTTCTCATCTCTGGGCATGGTGATGTAGATGAAATGAGGATCAACGTGAAACTTTTCTATAGGTCGGTACTAATGTAGGGTGTGCGGTTTCATGCATGGAAATGATTCGATGGCAACCTTTAACTACTGGTAGTATGCATGAAACATGACATTTGACTACCACTTCTTTGTCATGTCATTGGTGTCCCACAGGGTGGAAAAATGAGCAGCCAACGAATTCGAAGGTTCGACCTCTTGGAGGGTGGCTCCTTTAGGAATTTTCCAAGTGAAAAATGTGATCAAAATGATCATCCAATTGTAATGGAATTCATTTCCCAAATCCTCGGCTTCGCGATAATCCTTCTCTGGCTCATTGACGAGGTAGTTCACTCAATTCATCTGCATTCCCTCCACACATTTTGCTACAAGGTCCACCACAATCTTGGTGACCTATGTGGGGCCGTTCTTCTTCATGAGCTTTCCATCTAGGAGTTGGAAAGAAAGGCTCACTGCGACATATTGTATAGAGGATACCTTGTAACCTCGCTTTCCTTTCTCTACCTCTCCATAAGCTTCCATGATGCACTGCACCAAACATCAGTCTAAGGCCTTCCCTAGATAAAACTGCTAAGGGTCAAGACCCTTCACACTTAATCCTTTGATCCGGTGGATCAGTGCCAAATCCACAGTAATCCTTCTATCAAGACACATATATCCGCCATGATAGCATGACAGAAAGAGTTTAACGCAAGCGTTAACCTCCTGGTGGTGGCCAAAATGCAGGATCTTCATCACATTTAACACGATGGACTGCACCAACCCTTTAATCCATGGTTGTTAGATGATGTGAGGCTTCCTTCTTGTTGTGTTCATGAGATAGTGGCGAGGGGCCAACATGGTGTAATTATTTCGGTCTCCTAAATTGAATTCAATGTTCTTTAATAGTGGGATCTATCCTAACTGACTCTTGACTATGTGTATTCCTTTCAGGATGTACGCAGTGAACATGACATACTCAAAATATTGGGGGATGTTTTCGCAGTTAACAATGCCAGCCAATGATGGAATATAATCAGGTAGGATTGACGGGATATGCTTCGCATTAGCTAGATCACCGTGGTGCTTACTTCATTGTTCAGTTGTGGGGTTGACATGACCGGAATGATGTCCAGTCGAAGGGGAATCCTACAGTCCCCTAGTCGATGATGCCTAAATACCTTTGGATATTGATCTGTCAGTCATTAGCTTATTAAATACTTCCTCGACAGACTTGTCTAGTTCACTAGGTTCTCCCGACATTCTATCTTTTAAACAGACAGGTCGGGGTAGACAAATGGACATGCGGGGTAGGAAAACGGATAGGCAAGGTATAGTTCCATATAGCACAACTCGATACATGGACAATTCTCTTTTTGTCTTAGTTAATCACAGGTAGCAAAAATTGGTCCCGACGCAACGACCAACAAGTTAAATAAGCAAGGAATCGTAACGAATCTTCCAAAGGACATGAAATGATTTCATCAATGTAAATTTATCTGTTATGGAGTGGTATCAACGTCCAAAATAATTTCATCAGCCCATAAATGCATTTTCTAACCATTTCAAAGCGTCATTCTAACGGTTGGTGCGCCTCCAACGGTCAATAACTTCACCAGGGTGAAGTCCCATTCTGTGCGGACCTACTGTTCTGGCAAGGTTCAAATACTGCGAACCTACCTCCTACGAGGTTCTATTCTATGAAGTCTTCCATCTAGTCTTTGTAGCTTCTTGTAGCTTTTCCAACTTAGATTTCTTTTTATTGAGCTTCCCTGCCTTCTTCCCTGTGATTTGAGTATCTTTAACTATTTTTGGAATCCTCTTTCCATTTTTATTCTTATCTTCCCTTAGCGCAGTGGCTTCACACAGTTGAGGTTCCCTCAAAGGGTCTGATTTTAATATCCCTTTTATTAACAATTCATGAGTAGGCATACTTCTTTCTTAACTGGATAGGTCCTTCAAACCCTTTTGCATTATTTCAACCTTGATATCTAATTCTCTTTCTTTTTGTTCCTCCTACGTTGTTAATTTGTTATGTTTCTTTGACATATCCTCTCGTTCTTCTATTAGTCAATCTATTTTTCTAGCTATGAAATCCCTTAGTTCTTTCTTTTTCTTGTCTGTAGCTTCTTCCTCTGCTTTCCTTTTGATTTGATCCTTCTCAATCCAAGTCTTACCTAACAAAAGTGGTAAAGGGGCATTGTCCCCAACAAACTTAATGACTTCAAATTCCTCTTCAGTCAATGTTCCATGAACAATAATAGGTACATTAGTAACTTTTCCACATAGGGTTATAAACTTTCCCTTAAACAAGACTATCCTTCCTAACAAAGGTACAACAGGAGGCTTTCCCAAAATTTCCCAAGTGTCTTATGTCATAGTATTCACTTGTGTTTCTTCATCCAAGACACAGTCGATGTTGAAGTCTTCTATTATTGCACTTATGCAGTGTTTTTCTTTCAGGATCTCTGGTAAACTGACATCTTTGTGAACATCCATCATTTCTTTCAATTGTAATAATGTAGTTTGAACTTCCTCTGATTCTTTCTCTTTATGACTTTCTAATATGCCCCTGATCTCTTGACTTTCTTCATAGTTTTCTTGTCTCATGTTCATCCTTTCAACTTTAGCAATACTCCTTGGAGAATCCTCAACCTCATGACCAATAACCTTACAACAAAGACTAGTAGGGCCTACCTCGGGACATTCCTTAGCAAGATGTCCTAGCCTTCTACAATTATAACACAATGTCAATCCTCTTTTTCTCTTAAATATTCCCCAACCTTTTCTATACAGTGCACTTCCCTTAGAATCACAGTGTTGGACCTGCAATCTGCAAAAACAAATTATAGGTTCTTGCATCCACTTATTAGTCCAAAAATTATTTCTATGCATAGAAATAACATATATTTCTTCATTTCTATTAAATTTACTCAAATCAAGTCTTTATTTCAACTGCTCCCTAGCCTTAATACTAGGACAAAATTTATTAAACATACTTAGGTTCATTCTTTCGAAACAAAAAATTTCACTTATCTTTCTCAAAGCACAAAGATTTACCTCTTTTAGGATCTTACAACTTTTCTTCAGATCAAATTACTTTCTAGGCACAAAGCTTCATAAGTCAAGTAAAGTACTACGCACTTCAGAGATAGATCTATGCACAAAGATTCTCTTTTTGTTTACTTCAGTTCCCAGCAATCAAAGTTTCAGGTCCTGACAATGGAACCATTTGTTGGAACAAGGGCAGACCCATGGTTCAATGCTTAAAAATGCACCAACAAAACCCTGACTACTGTCCCTTTCGGAAACACCTACTAAGAAAGTGAAGTCTCACCTGAGGTAGAAGCAGGGGGGATTACAGGATGCAAGTGTTTGTAACCAGGCTGGGACATAGATATATGATAATAGCACTTCACAGGATACTCTGTTAACAATTAGGAAGTGACATGCATTAATTTATTAACCCTATGAACATCGCAGATCATAATTTAAGATAGATCTAGCACATTAATAAAAAAATATGTTAAACACTTATCACTTAGCACTCTTTATCAGATCTATCTTTTTAACATAAGCAAAGAATTTTAGCAACACATACATACTCATTACACATCTAATCTAAGCACTAAGAAAAATGTAGCATTGCAAAAAGAAAACCATGAGACACCAGATATACGTGGTTCACCCCAGTGTGGGGCTACGTCCACCAACCGCTTCACCTCTTTATTATTCACCAATCTCTTAAATTTAGTTACTCCTATGCATTGATCCACATAGTCAATCTTTGCACCAGGCAGGAGATCTATGCATCGAGCACCAGATCCTCCTTCCCAAGCTAGGTCAAAATTCACATAGCCAAAAACCTATATCATATCACTTGCACCCTCTACAGAATCATAACCACATACATGCATTCCTTTGCAAAAATCATACATTTTTCACACATAACTAGATTCACTTCGCTTGCTAGTTACTTTTTACAATATAGTCTTCTTTATTTATACATTACAAACCTTTACAATAAGGCCTAAACATGGGGGAAATACCATGGGTTGACATCCCCTAAATCTCGTTACAAAAACCCTAGAGGACCCCTTACTAGGTCCACATATCCCTAAAAAATGGGTGAGATCCACAGTCTCATCTCCGCATGGGTGCCCCTTCTACAAACAATGTGTCGAGGTCCAAAAGTGGGCCAAATCTGACCAAGGTTTCCTCAAAAATTGTTTGAGGGCCAACAAAAGGGGAAACACCAACGTTTTACATGGATTCATACTTACTCGATGTCATGTGCTCCAGAAAATCTTCACAGGCGTGAATCTGAGCTGGCATGTTGCAGATCTCCCGATTCGTGTCTACTTCAACGTGCTATGGGAAAACATGTATAAAAAATATTACTCCCTCATCTGCGATGAATTCATAACCCAAATTTATTTTTTTTATTTTTAAGAAGGAATGCCCAAGGCTATCGGAGACAACCAAAAAGATGATATCCAAGGTAGGCCATTGGTATTTGGATGAGTGCACCACCTACATCAAGGTTTTTAGAGCCACCGGAGCACCACATATCCTACCAGCTCTTGTCTAAGACCATCTTGTAGTAGGATAAATATGTTATCAAACCATCTTGTAGGGATACACCACCACCTTGGTCAAGTACAAGAAATGAGATTTCATACCATATGGTTTCCATGTAGGGTTCTACTTGGTAAAGGAAACCGCTCATGCCAAACAAAAATGGATGAGCCAACTCGAATTCAGATTCCCAACGAGAAGATTTTGCAAACACGATCCAAAGGGCATGGTCTTGCAACATGCTTCACAGGTGTCATCCTGCTGGCCATATGCTCATGACAAGTTCAAAGATGAAGTCTTCACAGAGAATGCCAAGGACTGGGATGAGGTGTTGCAAAGAATGGTAGACCCAAAATGACTAGGTTCAAGGCCATGAGAATGGATGAAAAGGAGGCAACAATAGAGCAGTCAGCTCAAGAGGCCCTCAGAGATAGGAAAGAAATCAGAGTGACAGAGGCAACGAATGTTTCCCTAGTCACTCTGGTGCAGAAAAGGGGACTATCTATGACACTAGAGGCATACCAAAGGGGATTTCTCCTAATGGAATAGGTGCAATGAGTAATTGATCATCTCCACAATGACTTGGACCTTGTGGAAATGACAAGGTTCCCTGTCGACAACCCAATCAAAGTCCATGTAGGTCCAAGTGACCCAGAACCAATACAAATTGAACAGATCATCAGGTTGGATAACCTTGAAGTTTCAACGCCACATGATGAATCACTATGGGATGCTTCATCTCAAGCAACGATATCTAGGACATTAGGGAGAGAAAATGCACCAGACCGCCTCCACGACTTAATAAAAATCTATGATGATGAGGAGAGTTTAGAGGTTTCCTTGGTGACTCTGGTGCAGATCACAGAGGAAAAGGAACCTGAGAAGGTATATTCCCCAGCTTCCGATGCTCAAATTCAAAGCCTTCCACATAATGTCCAGGAGGTTGAAAGTGTCTTAGAAACTGAGCTACTCGATGTACCAGGGACCCAAGTAGATATCCCGAAGGATGAGCTAGGGTTGGGCGAACAAGAAGAAGAAGTTCCACAACAATAAATCAACATCTCAACAGTCGATTATCAAGTAAGTACCAAGCCTACCCTTGATGCTTCAATTTCATCCGGTACTTTACCTCATGATGAGAAACAACCAGAGGCCGAACTTTTGGAACACATGGAAGATGTTCAAGAACCCAGTCTTGAACATATATAAATCATCAGAAGCCTGGGAAACATTCTTACTTGGGGAGATCAACAAATCCATGAACCCATGGATGAGGTTGCTGATATAGAATCCATATCCTATGACTGGAGAAGGAAATCCATCATGAAGAGAACCACCAAAATGAGGAGGCTTACTTTGGATCGCTCCATCCTGATCACCACAAAGGAAAACTTTGTTAGTATAGAGCATTCCAAGACATCTAAACATATTGGTGCAAGGATGGAAATCACAGATGCCACCCTGGATAGAGAGAAAAAGGATGAAAAGGAGTCGACCGATGCGCAGAAGGAATTTGATCATCTACGCCATTTGGTGAAATATTATCAGGACTCCACACAGGCCACGATGTTATTGAGAAGAGAATTCTAGGATGCCTACAGTAAATTCACAAATGAGTGGCACCTTTTCACTACAGGGATAGCCAATTTCCAAGAAGACACACTCATGGTGCTAGTGACGTGAAAATATATGGAAATATGGTATGAGAAAGCACACCAAGTAGTGGAAAGGATCGATTACATTAGTGCAGTTCAGAAGGGTCAAGACACTGAAGAGAATGACATTCGAGTACTAAGGGATAACAACATCGACCACATAAATAAGTCGGTCGAATACTAGGTGAAAATGCCCCAAGAACCTCATAAGTAAATCCAAGAGAAGAGGGCCGAGTAAAAAAAGAGTTGGACCAAGATTAACTGAGTGATTAGAGACATTGACCTTGTTGGGCTATATATATGCACTAATAATTCCCACATTTAATTATCAACCGAGGCTCGTAAACTTCGAGGTGCAGGCACATGAAACGTAGGATCAAAGCCTAATCTAGCCTAATCTAAAGCCGACAAAACAATCTTCAAACCCACACTGCAGGAAATTAACACTAAGGATTCATGACTAGGACATAGGAATATATAAAGGCTTAGATCACAGTCTTTCATGTACCCAGGGTGATGTTAGTGTGATTAATCATGAGTATCTTACTTACGTTTTCTGTCCTTCAATGATTATTTCCTATAGTGGATCCAGACTTAAATGCAAGAAAATAAGCAAGAAAATGGAAATGAAAACCATGATAGAAACTAACACCTTAGGAAGAATTCCAATGAGGGAAGGCCATATCTCATGAGTTGGACCTCTAATTTGTTCGTTGGTGTTTGAATCTACAATCTTTCAATAATAATCCAAACAAAATGAAAAACTAAAACAAAACTATGTGATCAACAATTTATTGCAAATATCTATCCTAAAATGGGAAGATTAATTATATCCTACAAAATGATAACAAAAGAATTCATCAATAACAAAAGCAAGAGAGCAAATTCATGCAGAAATAAGTGTAGACTAGTACAAAAGATTAATTATATCCTACAAAATGATAACAAAAGAATTCATCAATAACAAAAGCAAGAGAGAAAATTAGTGCAGAAATAAGTGTAGACTAATACAAAGAAATGAAAAAACAAAATTAAATAAGAACAGAAATACCAACTCATCCAAACTAAACCATAGAAATATTATAAAATGTAAAATCACACATCCTAAACTCAGAAACACTCATCAAATGAATACATCATCAGCAAAGGAAAAATAAAGGATGGAAAGTAAAAAAGAATGAATATGAGAAAGGAAGTGGTTCTCGTGGTAATTGAGATATGAAGGAAGCATTTAAACTCAATAACTAATACATAGAAATGAGGAAGAGATGGCAACGATCTACTCTTGTAATTAACTGATTATAATGTATAATCAAATTGATGACTAAGGAGTGAATTGTGTGAGGAAAGATGAGGTGAATATATAAGAGAAAGGTTATATATATAGAAAATGAAACAACTTTATTTTACACTACTTGGGATAGCATTGAATAGGTCAATGGATATGTGAATTGAATAGTAAGTTTCGATGTGTGAGTAGGATGGAAAATCAATGGTGGAAAATGATAGATGCAAAGGGAAGTTTGAATGATTAAATAGATTGGAGTGAAGCATGGAAGCAAAGGAACATTGTCCACAATTAATTAAACACAGAAACAAAGCATTGAAAGGATATGCAGAAATATAGCACACATAAGTAATGGAAGGAGTAAAGACTAAAATCAAAGCTTAAGAAGTGTAATAATGTATTCAATTGAGAAATGTGATTTGATTCTAAATTCATCCATCTAATGCAACAACATCAAATTAACAAAAACATTAACTCCAAATGATAACACTTTACCCACACCGAGGGCCCTTTCACGGAGGAGCAGTTTTGAAGATAATCGACACTAGTTCCTTAGAACTTACCGTGAATAACATCTTATTTCATCAAACTCAAAAATTACAAAACTTTAATCTTGGCATTGCCATGATGACACCCTAAGATCCATTAAAAAAGAATTACCATAATGATAATTGTATTTTTCATAGCCCTATGTGGCTTATTTGCGTACATGAAATATCATTGAGGAGTGTATGAAACTGAATCCCTAAACTCTGAAATCAAATTTTACATTTTTGGAATGAAACAAAAACTGGTTTTCATCAATTTGGGCAGATTTGAGTTGAAGACCCACCCATAACTCTTAAAAAATTTTGAATTTGGAAAATTTCCCACGCTTTACTCCATTTTCCATATTCTATACAAAACCCATATCGTAGAAATTCCACATCTGATGCCATTTGCATGAAAATCGAGTATGCTAAGTTGGAAGTTTTCTTCATATTTTTGTTAATTTTCATAATCATTCTATTTGAGTGGAGCTCCACATGTGTGATCTCGGTGAATTATTCCCTCACATGTCTCAGATTTAAACGTCCCTCCTCGACAAAACCCATGTGCTCAATTTTCTTCTAGAAGTTTTCCAAAATTTTCAAATTATTTATAGTACCGTAGTAAGTTGTTGATGTTGGTACCGGACAAGTACATCATTGGTACCGAACGAGCGTAGAATTGGTACGATAAAATTTGAGTACTATATGACATGGTGTGTGGGTACTAAATGACATGGAGTATGTTCGATGACCGTGGCAGGTACCATATGAATTTAGAACCTTCTGGTACTGGATGAATTGGAGTACCAGATGAGCGAAATATTGGTATCGGACGAGTTGAGTACTGTATGACATGGAGTAAGGGTATCATATGACATGGAGCATAAGCACCATATGACTATGTATCGGTTGATCAGAGAACCCTTTCCGTACCGATGAGTGCGATTATACCCGCATGAGTCGTACCGATGACATGGAGTACCAGATAAGCTTAGTATTGGTACCAGATGAGATGTTACTAGATGACATGGAGTGTGGTACAAGATGACATGGAGTGTGGGTACCGGATGACTATGTAGGTAATGGTTGACTGTATAACCTTTTGGTACCGGATGACACTTGGAGTATCGAATGACCTGCAATGCGGGTACTAGAACAAGAAAAATACATGTATCGAAACATGGATAGTGCATATATTGGAACCTGAACATTATAGAACATGTTTCTTGAACATAGAAATATAGGATTGTCCATCATCGACAAAACCATTGTATAACTGATCCTTTGAATCACTAAAAATATGGAAAATTATTATGTATTACCAACATAGATGAATAACAAGATAATGAGGTTTATGGTGTTATTAGCGACATATTATTGATGAAATGCGGGGATAAGGTGTAAGGATGAGTGTATTTGTATGGTGGAAAATATGACAAAAATGGAGGCCAACAGACCTACTCAGATTCGGCACACCCGATGACTTTGTCAACTTGCATGACATAATCAAATTACACACCGAACAAGACTCATCGCGGGCTACATAGATAGAAAAGGTGGAAAACATGATTCTAGGTCAAGTATAGTAGTTTATGGAACAATCGATCAAGGCCTAGACAATGTTGTAGAAATTAATTTCTAGAATAGTCAAGTATCTATGGGAAGTGGAGATAAAGAAACCCTTCCCTTCCAATGGACCAGCATAGATTCTTGTATGTCAACACATGTGAGGATCTCTTTGTCAAATGGTTGAGCACGAGAAGATTCGTCCACTTAAATAAATCATTTGATGACTCTTAGAAGATTGAGATATGAAAATGCCATGTGGCGATGTTTTATTTTACTTAGTTTTCACTTTTGAAAGTTATTTTTAGCTAATAATATGTTATAAATAAGAGGATCGACATGTTAGAAGAGGTATATGGTTTTTGCAAAGACCCTCATTTTTTGATTTGTAAAGAACTATTCCTTGGTGATTACATTAATTGAGAAGTCTTGTCTAGGACCAAAGACAAGTTTGTGTTTTTCATCAAAGCATGTGTGATTGGATCTAAGAAAATTGGTTTTGGTTTTATTCATGAATGGATGTTGTAACTATAAGAGCCTCTCAATCTGTTGATAATTTATCGGATTCAATATTTTGCAAGTTCTTATTCTAATGATGAAAATTAAATCCTCTCATTGTGTTAATATGTGGATCAGATTATTAGAGCTAAGGAACCATTTTTCTCTTACCATCACATTACGCAGTATGTTTTCTTCCGATAATCGATCTCAAATAATAATTGGAACACCAACAAAAGTTAATGATTAGTACCAGATTTTGCAGGTATAGGATCATTGTCTGGATGTTTGAGCGCGTGGGTTATCCCAAGATCAACGTTCTCTAGTAGTTAATCTTTCCCACCTTGTTAACAAGTTGGTTTGTTCAACTTTATCTTGTATCGGTCCCATGTATAAGAGAAAATAAAAAAAGATAACATTTGAACTGAAGGAGGGTTTTTTTTTGCAAGAAGACATCATGTCAATCACTACATAAATCCCATAAATTAATTGGTCAGATCGCAATATATAGAGAACCATTACACTATTAAACACTATAGAGTCTAACTGGGCCTTGGTGGCAGGTTTGGTTCATATTGTTGAGTTAAAGGATGAAATCTCAACATGTTGCACCATGAAATACACCTCTACTTAGTGACTTAGACTAATCTATAACAAATAAGCATAGGGTAGGTGTGAATGTATTACTGTTTAACACCTTGCAAGGGTGACATTTCTTGATCACTTCAATGCAATATTTAAAAATCGATGGTCAAATATAACCATCTTGCAATATATTTTGGGTTGCTGTGCTTCCAGATAAGTGACCACCACATAATCCACTATGAATCTATTGGGAAGAGGTTTAACTCCTTGTTATTCAAACAATGATGAAAAATAACATCCACCCCCCAACGATATAATGTGCTTCCAATAATGAGGTATTTTTTGGCCTAATGGCATATACGTCGCCAGTTCAAGCCATCTCACGAAAGATGTTGGGGAAGCTCCATAGTTTGAAGGTAGATGATAATATCTCCACAATAATGAAGTTGGAAGACGCAGATAAGGAAGATATGTTCATTTTTGAATGAATCATCATGAAAAAAATTCCTCATTCTCGATAGGGAAGTCTCGCATTAGTTTCACAAGCACTAGTGACTTCCTAGATTTCACATAGGAAAAACAAAGATCAACTTCTTATAGAATCAAAATCCATTTATTGTATTTCCCCTCTATGATACACCTTGTAAGGACATATTAAAATGGATTGATATCAACAACCACAATAGTATTGCAGAGTAATATATAATGACGCAAACGTTGGACTGCATTAACGGCAACCAAAGATATATTTTCAATGTTAGAATAATTAAGTTTAGGACTAATTATATTTTGGCTAAGGTAATAGATAATGTTCTCATGGAGCTTGCCATCTTCTTGAACTAGAATCATACCAATCATCCTTTCAGACGTGAAAATATAAAGAAAGAAATATCACTGTAGTCTAGGGTTTCACAGAGGTCACTACTGTGTATTTATTAAGATCATTGAAGGATTCATGGGCTCGTTCATCCCATATTAATGGAGTATCATTTTTCAAAAGATGCATAAACCATTTAGTAATAGTTAGCTACTAAACGATGCATGAAGTTATCCTTCCCTTGTAATCCCTGAAGATATTGAATATTACGTGAGGGAGGCAATCAAAGTCTCACCTCAACATTCATAGGATCCACCATTATATGATATGTAATTTCCCAACCAATCGACAAAAGCCAGTACGCTTACCTTCAAGCCCGTTAATTCTTGGATTTATTTCTCTTACCAATACCTTTTAAATTAATAAGGATGCATAAAGAAAATATCTAACGACATGCATAAATAACCAGAAGCATGCATATTCTAAAGATTCAATTAAATGATAAATAAACACACAACATAATACATTCATATACATGTAAATAATACCATAACAGAGAGCACTTATCTTCATAAAAAGAAGTTGACACCAACTGACTGCATACCAAGGACGCTCCACCCAACTATAGACATTATTTTCCAAACTAAATAACAAGTAGTCACCTTTGAAATGGCTATGAATCCACAAGGACAATTTCAGATTGTTACTTGGCTTCCCAAACCAATCATCTCTCAAGCTCTCACAGGATTCTCTATCACTCACAGTAATCCAAGTGCCCAACTCTCTTCTACCTAGCTTGCACTACCCAAGGGAATGGACCTCCACCACCCTGTACTGTAGTCCCTGTGAAGTCCTTCTTCCAAGGCTCCAACACAATTGTTCCAGAATTTGAAATGTTGGTCCCCATGAATCTTAGTTGTGAACAAAGTTGGACATAGGATAGTGCATATTATACATGCAGGCCTCAAGTCATGGCTGAATCACACCAGCTAATTACCATAACCAACACACCATGGCTTCTCTTCAATAGTTCATTTCCTTTCCCAAGCCAAGAGATGGATGAGGATGGATCAATGAGTGATAGGTAAGGATGGCATGAATGAACGAGTGAGTAACTGAGTGAACACATGAAACATTGATCAAGTGGATGAATGCATAAATGAATGAGGGAGCGAACACGAAAATGAGTGAACGAGCAATCAACCAACCCCCCTAGCAGACTAGGGGTGGGTTTAAATATTTCATGGGGAATCAAGAACCGGCCTCCCCCCAAGAATCTCAATGAATTGATACACCCTTTGCATTGTGCTGGCAATTTAATTAAAATAGGAAATAAACATCTATCCCCCGAAGCCCCCTCTCTTGTGAAATCATATTCCTATAACTCTAGTCCTTGTTTGTCTGTAGGCAACCAACCATGTATTATTATTAATAATGATAAAAAATTCTTACATTTTGGGCACTCAGCCTTTAATTGTTTGGCAATTCTATCCTCTCAACATTGTAACAATACATTATTTAAAATCTGGGTTCAAAACTTAGGTTACATCTCCTCCCCTTATTTTTGCAATCGGTTCCTCAGTGCATATATAGAATAGAGATCAAAATCTCAAAATTCATTAAAAAATTTTGTGGGTACTCTATCTTCATGGCATATTCATGCTTCTAGGTAGCATCTTTCAGGACTGTAGCAGGTCCATTGAAATTTTACCAAACCTATGGATTTGTTATTGATCAATTTGAATTTCCGGTCCAAGATGCACATCGACTCCACCTGAAATTCCCCTCCGTGCTCCACCTAGATCACATTACAATCAATAACATGGTTAGGATCATGTACATATTTATTTTAGCAAAGACATGACACATTATTCATATTCATGGAAGCAGGTAATGCAAGCATGTATGCAACTGCCCCATTCTCGTCCACATTTCAAATGGACCACAGAATTTGGATGCCAGTTTGGTACAACTACCCAATTTCAAAGATCTTTTCTGGGCTTCACTTTCAAAAAGTACACATGCTCCCCTACTTTAAATTTTCTAGTTGTATTGTTCTTAGTCCAGATAAACTCTGCCTATCCTGAGCTGTCTTTTAAATTATGCTTTGATCTTAACCATCTCGATCTTTCCATAATTCTTGAGCAATCCCCGCCCAAGTACTACTATCTCTGTTGGGTTGTCCCAAATTTCACCTGGTTTTTCATTTCTACCATAATGGGTATCAAATGGGCTCATTCTCAATGAATCTGATACCCATTATTATAGGAAAAAATCAAACTGCGTATGTAATTTACACTTAGATGGCTTATCCATCACATACATTCTCAACATATTTTCAATTACTCGATTGACCTCTCTCAAGCTTTCTCCCATCTGACTGTGGATGGTACCAAATCCTTTAAACAACTTCCTCCAAAAATTGGAGGTAAACTTTGTATCTCTGTCTAAGACAATTGTCCTAGGTATCCTATGTGTCCCAGCAATTCACCTCATGTAAATTCTATGCAATATTATTACAGGCTGGGTTCTTTTTACAGGAACAAAATGAGAATTCTTTGTTAATTTGTCAACCACCACCATGATTGAATCATGGCTTTGTTGTCCTGCACTTAGCCATGGTTATCACTTCCCATTTCTCTATGGATTGGTAATGGCTGCGCAAGTCCCATTATGCCTATATGTTCTAGTCTTCACCTTCTAACATTTCTTCATCAAGCAATCATTTTCCGGGTAATCGAATGTTCATCATAAGGAACATCATGCATTTCCTTCAAGTCACCAAATTCCTCAGTTCTTCAGAACTAGGAACGTAGATTCTATTGTTATGCATGATTAATCCATATTCCTTATCTCATACTCCTTATTTTCATTGTACATATCCTGTTGTAAGATTTCAATTGTAGGTAATGTTGATCTTTCACAAGATCATCTAAATTTTTTCTCTTCAAGTTTGACTTATGCATACTGACAACAATAGCATGCATGGTTTGCACTCTTCTACTAAGTGCACGACAACTTTACTCTTTTTCCTTTGATATGCTTGATATCGAGGTCATATTCAATTAAAAAATTCCAGCCATCTCGTCTACCTATCATTCAAAGTTGGACGATCAAACAAATACTTCAAACCAATGTGGTTTGTCCTTAATTCAAATCTCTTCCCATGAGATAATGCCTCCACATTCTTGGCATGGACAATGGCAGCAAGCTCCAAGTCATGTGTGGCATAGTTCCTCTTATGCTCCTTAATATTTTTGGACTCATAACCAATGACATGTCTATTTTGCATGTCAATTTCAATTCCTTCCTTGCATGCATCTCTACATGCCACAAAAATTTCATCTGGGTCAACAATAAATACTGTGCACTAGTAAGCAATTCCTTCAACAAATTAAAATTTTCTTCACAGTTATGTCCATTCAAATTTAGTTCCCTTTTTTAGCAAAGAAGTGATGGGATGAGCAATCTAGAGAACCCTAATATGAACCTTCCATGTAGTAATCAACTTTAAAAGATCTAACTTCTAAAATACTCATCGGTGTTGGTCATCCTCTAATGGCTTCAATCTTCCTTGGATCTACCGACTACTATGCCCTCTAAAATAATGTGTCCCAAGTAATGGATCTGCTTTTGATAAAAACAACACTTACTCAACTTTGCATACAACTGATGTTCTCTTAGAACTTGCAATACCAGTCTTAAGTGATGTTCATGCTTCTCTTTAGATGTAGAATAGACAAGTATGTCATTTAAGAACACTATGACAAACTTATCCAAATAATTTCTGAATATGCCATTCATTAGGCACATAAATACAGATGGTGCATTGGTTAGTCCAAATGGAACCATGTTGGGCCCCAACAACTCCCCTTATATTTTTACAAAATTTAAAGGGCCCATATTAAAATCTTGATAATTATAATGAGCTACAGAATCAACCTTTTCAAATAATTCCATTCCTTGGCTTGCTTTGAGACAAACTAAAGACATTCTCTTTAGTATGAGTCATTTATTACAAGAGTATATGTCAAAAGTTAAAAACGAGCATAAAAATCTCAATTTAAACAAAAACGTTAATTTTTTTAATGTTTGTTTAAATTATGATTATGTGTTTATTCTTTTGAT
>SNQJ01S0137360.1:10345-25540 GCA_010110895.2 Picea sitchensis | reverse complement strand
CATTTGGGACTAGAAGTTGAAGTAACAATCCTTGAGTATGCTCTTCTCTCGCGTCTTCGAGCGATCTTGAGAATCAGAAAAAGATTGTGAAAACAATCTCATCTCCCTTAAAAAAAGTTTTAAACCTTTAGGAGAGTACAACGGCCCTTTTTGGGACCCCTCTTAGTTTCATTTTTCAAACACATTTTAAACTTGTAACGGGCCCATACATGCCCACATGCTACAAAGATAGAATAGTGATTGAAATTTTGCTTTCTTAGATCAAAACACTAGGAGAGTTTAAAGGTTTGTAACAGGCCCATACATGCCCACATGCTCAATCTAGGATAGTTTCATGCTTTTTCTAGATTACATCACCATAGGGAGTTAAAGGATAGTAACGGACCCACATGTCCACATGCTATATTCCTAGGGCTTTTGAATTCCGCAAGGTTGTACCAATGGCATCTAGCTATTTAGGTAATCAAACTCTTGTAAGGACCAAGTGAAGTCCACATGCAACAAGGTGACATCTAATTAACTAAAACTTGGCACACTTTCACTCACACACAAAAGTCACACACCATTCACATAGCTTCCTCTTGAAACATGGAGTTCTAAGTAAGTTTCCTCCAAAGGGATTCTGAAAACACCCCATCTTTTCTTGACATGACTATCCACTCCCACTTGTAATCAAATGAGGTTGGTTTTCACCCCCAGCCTCACAAAACAATTTCATCTAAAATCTTTCTAAAAACTCACTAAGTTTTCCTCCACAGGAGGTGCCAAAAGAAATTTTTTAAAAGGGTTTATGAAAAAACCCCATCTTTTATTGACATGACTATCCACTCCCACTTGTAATCAAATGAGGTTGGTTTTCACCCCTAGCCCACAAAACAATTTCATCTAAAAATCTTTCTAAAACCTCACTGTTTTCCTCCACAGAGGTGCCAAAAGAAATTTTTTTTTTAGTCTAGGTGGGATTTCGCGGATAGGTATCCAAATAACTCCCCTGCTATTCTGTTCTCAGCATTTATAAAACATGAGGTTGTCAAATAGGGAACTTCAAATCCTCCAAGTCAAGTGTTCCAATCAAATTATAAGTGTGGAGATGCCCCGAAGGTTGGGCCCAGGTCCTGTTGTTCTATGCCCCCTTGAGGCAATTCCACCTCTCTTTTGACTGGATCCGCCCCATGAAACCATTTCTTGTATTTAAAAAATCTAAATGTCATGACTTTGGACCGAGGTACCTAGTGACCAACTTTAGACTTCCGACCTGTGTGGAAATTGTGGGCTGCAATTGCACCTTGATTGGATTTTGTGTATATTGGGGAATATTTCCATGCCTCTTTCGATATGCCCCTCTACCCCCTCATTATAAACCAATTGTTGCATCCTTCACTAGTGTCTCTTCCTATGACTTCAGATCCCACTGCTGAGTACTATTGCTGTCCAAATGCTATTTGAGAGGAAGGACGCATGTCTTCTAGGACACGGCATTTGCTTTCTTTTTTGATTCCCCAATGGACAAACCCACTTACCCATATATATGTTTCTTTTCTCATTTTATGTGTATGATGCAATAATTCGATTGCCAGCTTGATCTTTTGATATATATATATTGTAAACATTCAATGCAAAGGCTTTTTGTTTCTATATATTTCTCTCACCACTTTTCTCACACATTCACACAACTAGTCTCACATCATAGGGGAACCACAGTAACCCCATCGCTTCATGACGCTTGCTCAACCTCCCTCCCATCTTAGGGGGAGTTCCTAGTCTTTCCAAATCACCGGCTCAACCATATCACACACTCGTGAGTGCTACTATTCCTAGGATTAGCTTGCTTGGTTCTACATTACTTTGGGTCAATCCTCCCAAGGTCATTCGCTCACTCGCTCTCCTTTACACCTGAGCGGAGGGACCCACTTCCTCTCAAGTGGGGAGCACCAACCCAATGGTCCCCTATCAAGGGTCAGTTCATTAACACACCAAGGGCCGGAGCTAACTTCTCCCACCCTCTACAAAGATTCCATATTTGGCCCATCAGCAACATACTGGATCTCACCAAACTCACCAATGATCCCACATTGCATGACGCTAACATGTTCTACAATGCCAATAAAACTTCCTTCGTGACATACCAAAGCTTGAAGGAAAGGGATGACCCCAAACCATGTCATGACTTTTCATCTATGGTGTCAAATGCTATCATGGATGATTCAATCATATCATGACATTTTCAAAGACACCATCGCCTATCAACCAAATGGTATGTCGAGAAAAATCAAGGTCCCATGCTACTTTTGAGTCCTTGGCCAAAGTATTTTTTACCTTCTTCCAATTTCCAATCCACCACCACAATGGTCTAGAACTACTGCCTAACTTCAAACAAACCTCAACAACACACATCGCTGACCACATTCATGAGTGGGTATAGGCAACGTAGTTTCAGGGGTAAAGTGTAAACCAAGCAACAGTGTCTCAACTGTTTTCTTATATCACTTGTCTCTCTCCTTTGAAAGGATGTAGATTCCACCTTCCCTCAATCGTAAGAGGAAGCCATCAAGAAGGCCCAAAATTATGACCTCATCTACGTACAGTCAAGGTACTTATACACTATACTTCCCAATCTCCCAAAACCCATGCCATTAGGCCAAGAAAAAACTGATATGTCTCACTCAACAGACAGACTAACAGGTGCCACCACACACAATGGTCCATAACCCCACCACACTGATGTATGGAACACCCTATCAATTGTCAGCCTATATGAAGGAACTTCTTATTACCCCCACCCCTTAATATCACCAAAATCCACATATCCCATTGCTATACTTCCACCCATTACTGGACCACCACCGGCACCTCCCATAAATCCACCTATTCCCACAAACAACAGTACTCCCTCAACATCCGCTTATAGTACTAGTGAAAGCACACAACCTTCCTATGTACCTTAAGGTGATCTATCACCAAAAATCCCATTTCCCATTTCCCAACCTCCATTAACTCATGGCTCCCACATCCTCAAAACACGAACCTTCACACAACAATACCAAAATTTTGAACAGCTTAACATGTACCAATCCAACCCATCCATAGAACAATGCCAAGAAGAAAGGGATGGAATAGGAATAATAACAACCCTGGTCAAAGCGAGAATCAAAACTCTTACGGCACAACCCAATCGGGAAACTAAACTTGAACAAAACCCTAAGGGCAACAAATAACAAACGCCATGGGAATAATAATAATGTTAAAACCATCTTCCATTGTGCACTTTGTGGTGAGTTTGGATATTACACTCATCATTGCTCCCATATCGCTGATTTCAAATGCTTGAAAGAATCTGAGCTCTCCTTTCTTCTTGCACAACCCGCCTCACAGTTCCCACAACAATAATGCTGCAGTCAACCCCCTCCCACAAGCCACAAACCACCCCACATCAAGGTGTGATAAACACCCAACAGATTACCTAAAGATTCCCCACCCTGTGGTCAATACCACAACTCCTGACAATCTAGTAATCCATAATTCCTCCCTCACCAACAGGAAGAAATCCTTCTCAGAAACATCGCACTATCGTAAGTAGATTACACTTAACCGGAGTCTACTCCCTGCCTCTCCAGACAAACTGCGACCAACGGGCCCCTGCTATGATCCCTTTGCCCCTTCACCGAACTCACCACTTCACAGATCCCTCAGAGATCCCATTGCGTCGAAATATCCACAATCCACAGGCTAAGATAGCTCATAGCTATAGCTTGGTCGACGACTTAACACAACTCCCAAATGGCTATAGTACTTTGAAGTCCTCCGTGACTTTCCTCTCTAATTAACTAAAATCACTACTTTTCATTTTAGGGCACACCCCCTGCAGATACTGACTCATCACCTTTGATCTTGACAACAAAGAACCTCACCTTCCCGCCTTGATCACTTTTCAAATCCCTGTAAAAATTTGGAACTTTACAGTTCACTGATGCATCATTTATGAAGGCGCATCCACATGCATCAAGTACAAGTCATTATGGTAGAAAATTGGTTCCCCGTAACTCATACCCTCTTCCATCAAATTATGAGCTTATGAAAGATGGCCATCATCTCCTGAAGAGTTTTCCAAATGTCCCCATTGAACCTGGGAAACTATTTCATTGACATCGGTTATCGACGCCCACTGGACATAATATTTTGTTCTAGTGGCATCTTCCATCTTTTCGGGACAATCAGTTCCTCATTAACATGGACAGGACACGATCAAGCCCCTCGCATTAAGCCCAACCTCTCACCTTATATTCTCCTCTGTCCCACACCAACCTACTTACATCCATCAGGGTTGTATAGGTCCTGGATTTAAAGACCTGCAGGGACAAACAAGGAAAACACCACCAACCCCTGACCGCTATGTCAACTACTCCAATCAAACCATGAGATAATCCCCAGAGGCTTCATTTTGACGCCCAATGCCGCAGAACACCAACTCCCGAGCTCAAGGCAGACTGCCGGGCCCTTCCAATGGGGCCCACTCTAATCCACATCCCTTAGGAGTTCGAGTGGATATGGATGGATGGATGAAAGGATGGATGGAGCCCGGAGGATGATGGAAAGCCACGGAGAAAGGATGGACGGATGGATGGACCGGACATGATGGATGGACGGATGGAATGGACGGATGGATGGACGGAGGAATGGAGGATGGACGGAGGAAATGAGGAAAGGACGGATGGAGGAAATGGAAGGAATGGAAGGAGGAGATGGATGGATGGATGGACATGGATGGATGGAGGAATGGATGGAAAAGGAAGGAAGGATGACAAAGGAGGAAATGGAATGGAATGGATGGTGGATGGAATGGATGGAGATGGATGGATGGATGAAATGGAAGGATGGACGGAGAAGGAAAGAGGAATGGATGGAGGAATGGATGGAAGGAAGGAATGGATGGACGATGGATGGAGGAAGGACGGATGGATGGATGGAAGGAAGGAGGATGGACATGGATGGAGGACGGATGGATGGATGGATGGATGGATGGAATGGAGGAATGGAGGATGGAGGAAGGACATGGATGGATGGATGGAAAGGATGGATGATGTGGGGATGGAGATCGATGAAAGGATGGAAGGAATGGATAAGAAAGATGGATGGACGGAGGAAGGGACGGACATGGATGGATGGAAGGAAGGGAATGGAGGAATGGATGGATGGATGAAATGGATGGGAGAT
The DNA here is from genome assembly GCA_010110895.2 of Picea sitchensis. Classification (NCBI taxonomy): domain Eukaryota; kingdom Viridiplantae; phylum Streptophyta; class Pinopsida; order Pinales; family Pinaceae; genus Picea; species Picea sitchensis. The sequence continues at coordinate 20,329 of SNQJ01S0137360.1, read as the reverse complement.
GGATGGAATGGATGGATGGAGGATGGAATGGATGGATGGATGGAATGGAGGGTGGAGGAATGGACGACAATACCCCTTCAGGTATATACTCAACACCGGTATGTAGTTCTCCCACAGATTGCATTTACATTTCCAAATACACCCTATGATATTGGCCTTTTAGGATCCTTATTTTTCGCTCGCTAGCATTCCACGCTTCCATTTGCACCTTCACGGTAATCGGCCACCCGGTAAAGAGCTCACCCGTACATGAGTTGTCCCATTCATAACACCTTTTGGCACTTTGACACTCATGTTGTTCTTCACAATTTTTAGATGGGAGTCCCGATAGTCTTTCATCATGTCGTAAATCAGCCACATACTTCTTTTCTCCTCATTTTGCTAGCTTTCAGAATGGACTCCTCAAAGCTATCTCTTCAAGGTTCTATTTTCACTGCACCTCTGCAGACGCGAACCCTTTCATTTCATCCACTATCGCTTTCGTCGACCATAACCTATCTTCATTTCACCTTACCTCATGCGTAACTCACCAATGGGGCCCCCACCCTTCATCAGCTTTCCAAGAAATTTTTTCCCTCCCCGGCACCATTTTACACCGCACTGCTTGTATTTGTACATTTTTCCAAAACATTATTATTCGCTATTTATTTGTACAAACACCGTATTTCCGGGCCTTTTACATTTTTATCGCCACCGTTGGTGACTTGTTTCACTTTTGGCCACACAAACCCATGTCACCCTTTGGTTGGAGCATTACTTCTCTACCCCACCGACATCGCCTATATCTTCGTGAGTAATCCATGTCATTTAATTCTACCCTCTCTCGGTTTGTTCACCTTGTCCCGCTTCCGGCACAACTTATCATCGGTCTTGTCGCCCCCTCGACACTCGACCTTGTTACACGGTTGTAGCCACTTTTCATCTCATACATCCTCCAACCAAGGGGCTATCTCGAAGTCTTCCCACTTTACCCTGTCCATGTAAATCTCTGCCACTTCCTCACCGAGATTCCACGGCCCTTACTGGTCGCTATTCTTTGCTCCATTATCAACAATTCATTTTCCGTGGCGGCTTACGATTCACCTCATTCTCCATTCAATGATCTCGACGCATACGTGGTGAAACACCATTGTTCTCATCGTTAGTTGGCCTCTATAACATTCGACGCCAACACTTCTTCATGTTATGGTGGGTCTTACTTTTGTGACTATCGCAAGTATTTCTATCATTTGCCGTAAGACCTCAATTGGTAGGGCTATTGGTTCGCATCATCAGCCGAGCAATTTCTTAGCTACCGATCATTGCTCATTGCACTGTGCATGTCTTCTTGCGCACTGTCTTCTCGCCTTTATCATCACCTACCAGGCCGCAGCTTGTCTACACCAACACTTCACCATCTTTGGTTACATCACACCCAGCATGGGGCATGCCCACCCCATTTGTACACGCTTACTTTTTGCACAACTCTCGGTTGGGTCCTACCATTCCTTTTTCTCCAAAGATCGCCTCAATGGTCCCACTATTGCTCCTTACAACAACATTCTCGTGAAAGAAATACTGATGGATTTCGGCTATACGCTTGCTCCTAACCTCATCCATCAGGGGGCATCTGTTATCACTGAAATTTCATCCGCACATGGCGATAAGAACTCAACATCGTCAAACAGTAATGAAGTCATTCATGGCACTGAATTAATTTCACAGCATTCCAAGAAAGGTCAAAAACTATATAAAGTAACCAAAAATTGAAGAGCGCTTTACAAAAGTTGGGTGTGCACACATATGCGTGGAACAGAAACGTACCATGTGTGCATACGCACACGATGCGCGACTGTTGGCACAAAAACCCGCGCACCTGCTAAACGACGCATTTATTGAATTGGTCGGCCTCCCAACCACTTATGGATTAGATACCAAGCCGATTTGACCCTCAAATCTAAGCTGAATCCACATGGTAGGTTGGTCAAAGACCTAATGAAGCCCTAAAGAGCCTCTTTTCACACTACAAAGGATTTACATAATCACCCAATGCAATGCTATAAAAATCCATGAAGAAACGTCATTTTCTCAAGGAATTCCATGTAATGTTATGCTGCCTAGATTGTTTTAAGGAATCACTCCTTGACAATAACACATTGGCACCATTTCATTGAGAAATCCACCTCTCCATTGAGTGGATGTGCTAGGATTTCTTTCACCACCATTTTCATTTTCTTGTTGTAAGGAGAGCAAGCTTGTGAGGGTCAAAGAGCCTTCCTTTGGAGGAAGAAGGGACTCATATTCCCCTTTCTTCATTGTGCTTTGATTTCATCAATAGATCAGCCCAAAAACATTGGTGATATTGGTCTTTTTGTGTTTTTTATTTCTTTATCCATATGCTCATGATTTTAGTTTGTATTAGTTTAATTTTTGCTTATAGTTTTGTTTTTCTTTCTCTAACCCTTTCCTCTACAGCTGTCATGCTCAGCAAGACCCAACTGGGCATGTAAGCACCTCTTATTTGTTCACCACGGTGATAAAGAGGGTGCAAACAATCCATATGATGGACCTCCCATTTATGTGAGGCAACAAGGGAAAGAATAAGTTGGATGGAATTCATTTTGGCTACATGGGAAAAGGTTTCATTATAGTCAATTCCCTCAACTTGGGAAAATACTTTGGAAACTAACTGAGCCTTATGTCTTTCAACACTTCCATCTGATGCATACTTAGTTCTATAGACCCATTTACATCTAACAAGTTTTCTTTCTTTTGGAAGAGGTAAAATATCCCAAGTAGCATTTTCCATTAAAGAATGATACTCTTCATTCATTGTTGTATCCCAATCTGGATGACTTGAAGCCTCTGCAAATGTCTCTAGATCATGAGTTTCTAAAACTTGAGCCAAAAGAAAAGAGACTCGTTGTAACTGTGAACATGTCCTACGCTGATCTGAAGGATCACCAACAAGATCACCGGTTGCTTCTCTTGTTGAACAGACCCATCTAGGAAGCAGTGGACCTAGTGTTGGTTCAGGTTCAAAGGAATCACCTAGAGGAAGGTGAGAAGGTGGAGGTGGATTTTCATCCTCACTGTCATCATCTGAAGAAGAAACCAGAATAGAAGAAGGCACAAACGTCGAAGATGGCTCACAGGCTAAAGAAGGCACAACTGTCAAATTAGGATCGCGGGCCAAAGAAGGCACAAATGCCGAATTAGGCTCACAGGACAAGAGATTTTCATCAAATTTAACATCTCTTCTAATAATAATTTCATTACACTTTGTTTGAATAATTCTATAACCTTTGACATCTTCAAAATAACCAACAAATATACACTTCTCACTTTTAGGTTGCAATGCTTTCCTTTTCTCATCAAGAATGTGAGCCCATGCTATACTTCCAAATACATGGAAGTGACTTACATCTAGTTTAATTTTAGTCCAATCTCTTCCGGTGTTATATTTTTAAGAACCTTTGTGGGAGTGTGATTTACTATGTAATTTGCATAGTTGACGGATTCCACCCAATACTTTAGATTTAATCCCTTAGATTGGATCATACAATTTGCCATTTCTTTTAATGTGCGATTCTTTCTCTCAACAACATCATTTTGTTGTGGTGTATATGGAACAATGTGTTGCATTTGGATTCCCTATGTAGTGCAGTATCTTGTAAAATTATTGTTCACATATTCACCTCCATTATCTGTTCTTAACCTTTGAATTTGATGTCCATATTGCTTTTCTACAAGGGCCTTGTAGGAAAAAAACTTGTCAAGAACTTTTCTCTTAAGTTTTAAGAAGTAAACCCAAGTACATATGGAAAAGTCATCAATGAAATCTAAGTAATACTTGCACCCAGAAAAAGAAGGAGAAGAAAGTGGACTACACAAATCACTGTGAACAAGCTGCAAAGGACTCGAGGCGTGCCAAGAGGCACGTTTGTCAAAATTGTCATGATGATGTTTGTCGAGAACACAACTGACACAAACACCATCTCTGCATGAAACAAGAGGAAGAATAGTCACAATTTGTTGATTACATAGTTGTTGCAATGAGCAATAGTTTAGATGACCAAACCACTCATGCCAATGTTTTCTCAAGTCATCACTATGAGAAACAAAAACTGATAAAAAAGATGATGACCCAAATTTGTCAAAATTGTAGAACCTGGTAATATCATCAGTAATTCCAGTTACAAGAACATGCTTAGGATATTTTATATCCTTGATTACAACTTGGTGAGGTGAAAACTCTATGGTTTTACCTTCACCTGAATGAGTGATTTGATATACTGATAGAAGGTTACAAGAAATACTTGAAACACATAATACATCATTAAAATGACCATTTTCTACTTGAACTGTTCTAGATCCTTCAACACTAAGAGATCTCTCATCACCAACAAATATTTTCTTGGTGTTACATTCATTTAGAGTAGAAAATATGTCTCTATCCTTAGCCATATGATAAGATTCTCCAAAATCAATAAGCCACTTATTAGAAGTAGAAGTAGAATTTGTATTGAAGGAGAAACCAGAAGTTGAAAGTGCATGTCCATGAGAAGAAGAAGAAGAAGAAGAATCAATATTGATGTTGTGCTTCTTCATCGTTGCTTCCAAATCTTCCATCTTCTTGAAACATTTGGACTCATCATGACCATATTTATCACAAAAGTTGCAATGTCTGACAATCTTCTTACTTTTATATTTTGCTCCTTTATCACCATTAGGAGCGGAAGCTATCTGAGTGGGTTTGGGACACTTATATTTCTTGTTGTTGTGACAAGGATGTTTCTTCTTAGGATTCTTGGGATTATCTTTCTAATGGAAAACTAAGTTTTTGTTGGAGGTACCTGTAGTGTTGATCACTCCAAGTTGTACTAGCTTATCTTTCTCTCTAATTAAATCATAACAAAAGTTCTCAAGAGTGGGTTTTTGATAAACTATCCCTAGAGCCTCTTGCATGGCATAAAAGGTAGACACGAACACAAAATATGCACTACCTAGCTTAGAAAGACTAAGATAGATGCAATGATATTCGTCTATATTTATCTTACATTATTCACATAAAGTTCTGAGTGTTTTAAACTTAGATAGATAGTCTTCAATGCAAGAAAAATAACTTGGAATTAAAGTTAGTACTTGATTTTCTAACTATTGTGCTTGAATAATATTATGTTTACCAAACACAGATTCAATCTTTTCCCAAGATTCTTTGGGTTTATCAATTGTTTGAAGGTGGAACCTTAAATCAAGAGAGATGGACATTTCGATTAATCCACGTGCTTAGTCATTCCTATTATCCAATTTGGATTTCTTATCAACATTAGTGGGTGTCATTTCCTTTCCCAAGGTAATCCGGTACAAGCCTTTACTTCTTAATAAATCCTCCATATGGGATTTCCATTGGAAGTAGTTGGTGTTGGTAAGTAAGAGATTACTTGTAGAAGTCATATGGATTTAAAAAATAAAACTGACGATCTGAATGGAAATATCTCAAAAAGTTGTGCGGTTTAAAAAAAATGGCACTTGAAATAGATTTCGAATGTTAGAGTTATGCACTTTTTTAAAAAGGCATAAATGGTAACCAAAGGACCACGTGGTGGTGTAAGTTGCTTTATGAAGTGACCCACATTTATAAAGAGAAGTGGGGATCACTTTTACAATCAAGTTACTTCATGCAAAATAAATAACTTTAAAACAAAATATGAAATCTACTTATAGTGATTCACTTTTATACTTGAAGTGAAATACACTTTACACTTTTAGCATGAACATTTAAAAAAAAAGTAACATAAGAGAGACTTGAACTCAAGACCTCTTACTTAATAAGGAAAAATTTAACCAAATTGTCTAGCAAAACATATTGTAATGTTCAGAAGGAGTATTGTTGTTGTTGTTTTTGTTGTTGATAGCCTTGGAGAACATGCTAAAAAAAAATCTCTTTTCACACAACAAATTTTTTTCTCTTCTCAATGACAACAAGGGTTAGATCTTGGTCAGCTTACCTAGAAGATGCACCTTTTCCTATATGTTTCTAATTTTCTGAGATCGCACAGGGAACGGGGAAAAGAGCATACACAGATCTAAAAGAGTAGCAACCTAGAAATAAATAATACAAAACCGACACAAAACCAAAATACTACTCTGCAAAAATTTAAAAAATGTGTATACAAGATTTTATACCTCTGGATCTGACTGTAATGGTCGTATCTTGGGCAAACATAAACCTTTTAGAATAAAAAGAAAAGTGTTCCTGAATGAAAATTGTGCTCTAGACACAATGGAATAGTCCGCTCATCCTATAAATGCACGTAAATGACAGAAAATGGAGATGAGACAACTCGGCTCCATGATCTCGTTCTACAACATGAGTGAATATTTAAATAGGCTCTGATACCATGTTCGACAATACATGTATTCCAATAGAGGATGAACACCTTCAGTAACCACTCACATAAGTAGATCAAACATCAACACACTGATATTTTCATGTGGTAAAACCCCTATGGGGAAACATCCACGACCCCAGCCAACGTGACCACTTGGATTAGTTTATTAATGCAAAAGAAAAATAGAGATATTTTACAAAAGAGTTTCTCACAATCGATCATCAAAAAATGACCCTCCATGCTCTTTAAATATATATCATGGACCAATCGGGTGTTAAGCCACAGATCAATGGTCATTAAGATCAAGGAGAGTATGAACCGTCGGATCACTCTATGTCAGGAACATATCGTGACCGTCAGATTTCCTAACTACAAATGCATACTAGTTCATACTAAAGAAACACACTACGAAACAAACTTTTACCTATTGACACATTAGACTAAGTAGATCTTAACTAACTCCTAAGTGTCTAAATATCCTAATAGAAAACTCTACAATTTTAACTTTACCTCAATGAGTGATCTAATATATTGATAAAAGGTTGCAAAAATACTTGGAACATATAATACATCATTTAAATGACGATCATTTAATTGAATTGTTCCATACCCTACAACATTAAGAGATATATCATCACCAACAAATATTTGTTTGGTGTTACAATCATTAAGCACTGCAAAATGGCTTTATCCTTAACCATATGATAAGATGCTCCAAAATCAATAATCCACTTAGAAGAAGAATTAGTAGATGTTTCATTAAAGTAAAAACTAGAATCAAAAAGTGCATGTCCATGAGAAGAAGAGTTAGAAGAAGAAGATTCAAGATTGATGGTGTGCTTCTTCATTGTTGCTTATAAGGCCTCAATATTCTTAAAACATCTAGACTCTAGATGAAAATCTAGCCCACAAAAATTGCAATGTCGATCAGTCTTCTTACTTGGTATTTTGGTTTGTTGTCACCATTAAGAGTAGAAGTTAGCTGAGAGTGATTGGGACCCTTGTTTTGCTTGTTGTTTTGAGGGTGTTGCTCCTTTATATGATTGGTTTTATAATTATGTTAGGCCACTAAGGATTTGTTAGATGGACATGTAGTGTTGATCACTTCAAGTTGCAAGAGCCTATCTTTCTCTCTAATCAGATAATCACAAAAAAAACTCAAGAGTGGGAGCTTGGTAAGAACCCCCTAGAGCTTCTCTGGTGGCATAAAAGGTAGATACAAAGAAATAATATGCACTACCAATCTTAGAAATAATAACATATATGCATTGGTCATCCTTTAGAACTATTTTACAGTCTTTAAGTAAAATTCTAAGTGTTTTTAACTTAGATAAATAATCTCCAATGCAAGGGAAATCATTGGGATTTAAAGTCATTAACTAATTTTGAATTTGGTTGGATCGAATCACATTGGTTCACTTTATATTATAGTTCATATTGTGAACCACATTTAAAGTAATAAATAATGGAAAACTAAGTTTAAACTTTAATTTAATTTACTTCCCTAGGATTGAATTTTTTCTGAGGAAATGTACTCACAGAAAACCCTCTGAATACTTCCCCATGATCCATGGATGGTAAGAGGGATAAACCGTCGGCCTTGATTACATGGCCTCACCCCAATGGAAGAAAGAGAGCCCAACCCATGACCAATAACAAGAAAGATAAACTCAATTATGGCTCTAAACCAATTACGTTAACCCTCAGGTCTAATTCCCTACGATTGATATTCAATATATAATATTTATATTCATGAAAAACTAAGACATGTAAAAAATAAAATATTAAGATATTCATTGTTTAATTATAAATGATAATAAGGTTTTAAATAAAGTAACATTTAATTCCTTTCGAGTGGTTTTTCTTGAGTAAAAGAGTAAAAAAACATTTCTTCAACTCAAATAAGTGTTTTAAAATCAAATCCATCTCATCTCTAAATTTATTATGCATTGAGAGGGATCAAATCCTTTAAAGTGTAAACCTTTTTTTAAATTAAAAAAACTTGAAAAAAAATTATATCCAAAATATATGATAAAACAAAAATTAAAATAAATTTTCATTAATGCAATCTCATTATTATTCTCAATTAAAAAATATGATTATGAATAAACTAATGTACATCAAAATGATCCGTATAAAATCCATGGATCAGGTGTTAGAGGAGAGATGGGATTGTGTGACTGCTCCCCAACACGCCCTCCCACTTGTCCTTTCGGTGATCACGCGATCACAAGTTAGCCTCTTCCCTCATCATATCAACTCATGCATGCATTAAATTTGTTTCTCCCCCATCCGATGATGTCCTTCCTCCGTGTAGTGGTTATTGGCATCTGAAGATGCTCATGGGAAAATATTTGATTGAAAGGAATGAGGCACTTCAAGAAAACATCCTTCAGCTTGATGACGTGCAACTCCAAATTAATCTCATGGACCATAAGATTAACTTTCTAGTAGTGAAGATCAAGGGTTTGAACTTCTCCAGGATGGATTATCCCCGACCTAGTTGCCTGTAGTAGATGACCATGCTCTGTTGGTCTGATTTCAGTCATGATTTTACATATTGCATTTTTTTTTTAGTTAAGTGGCCTAGAATCCATAACCCCACCCCACTCTAGTAGTCAATTCAATAGGCAGATAACTCTCAGTCTTTTCTATACCAGTCTTTTTTTACATCTCATGGTATGTAGTTTCAAGTTAAACTAGCTTCTCGAGAAATCTAGACTTGATAAAATGTTTTTATGTTGTTCATCTAGTTTCCCTAGCGATGGACCAATAACATAGTCATTATACAATTTTTTTTTGTATGTGGTGGAATCAACAACTAGGTTAGGCTTGTACTCGCGTGACACAGGGTTGATTTCGACTGGTACCACTATAATCTCCAGGCATGCCCATGCTGCCCCACACACGACACACAAGGTAAGTCAAGGTTTTGAACCGATGACCTCACATAACAAAGTGCCTTAACAATGCACTCCATCACCAATTGTTCTATACCCCGGGGGTGTTCTATGAAGAAATATTAAAAATATACGATAATAATAATATATATAATAGGTTTTTAAAATAAATACTTCATCAAAAATAATAAAACTTAAAAAAAAAAATTAGTCCTACCTGAAATGATAAAAAAAATAAAAGGGAAAAGGAAAATCCTACCAAAATTTTATTACAAGCATGTTTTTGGGCATAGTGTCCCAAGAAAAGAAGGGCATAATCTCCAATTTATCATTATTTGAATTATTTATAATGATGGCTCCTCCTAGAAGCAATGAGGTCAAATATTATTAAAGATAATTCTGAAACCCAATTAAGCAAGCGACTTGTCAAAGAAATTAAAAGTAATGGGTAAGTAGAAGCAATGAGGTCAAATATTATTAAAGATAATTCTGAAACCCAATTAAGCAAGCGACTTGTCAAAGAAATTAAAAGTAATGGGTAAGTATAGAACAAGCTTTCCCTTGAATGGCTCTCTATCTCTCTTGACAAAAATGCCAATGGTATTTCTCCATGTCAGTTAAAACCATGTAATTTCCTTGAGACAAATAATAAGAATGGTTACTGTCTCCCAAAACCTACCCTCATCAATCCAAGTGAGACCATTATCTAT
>SNQJ01S0137358.1:0-22743 GCA_010110895.2 Picea sitchensis | reverse complement strand
AGTCTGAAATGATCTCTCTCCCTCTTGGATAGATATTTCTCATTAATTTTGTGAAACCTTAAAGGACTCCTCCCTATTGACTTAGTCGAATTTGACCCTGTGAATGTCTTGCAATAGGTTTCCCTCCACAAATTGGCTTCATGTAAATGACTGTGCACACCTTGCGAAATTTATTTTCACCCTTATGCAAACACACTCGAGCTACTCCTCCTAAGTTTGTGAGTCAAAATAATTTGTCACACACTCCTTGCGACAATATGCACTCTCTGCAAACAAATATCCAAGTTATCTCTCTTGGAATTGTTCCTCCTCAACACTCTGAACTTATCAGAATGATTCCTTCGATACTTAACCAAGTATCGACCATGTGCACACCTTACAACATGATTCTTTCAAATTGAATCTTGATGGGCAACTGTGCACTCTTTGCAAAATTTCTCAAAGGCTCAATTGTTCCTTCTAAACAATATGACTCAGGTTGCATTCCCTCCCATGCACACCTTCAATCTATCCCTGTTGGATTTCTAATTCGAAACAGAATCCGTCGATGCACACCTTGCAGACAATTATGCACTTCTTGCATACAAATGTTTCACGTTATCTCTTCTGAGCTTTTGAGTTGAAACAGACTCTGTCAATACACACCTTGCGGACACTATGCACACCTTGCACAAGCTCGTAGAAGAGAAACAATTGAAACTTATCTAAATCCTCACAGATTCATGCCTTCAACCATGTAAATGCATTCATAACATAAGAACAAGAAATAACATAGAATTGTCCCCGAGGTGTAGGACAGTTAGTGATGGAGTATGTTGTTAAGCCACTCTGTGTTGAAAAGTCACCGGTTCGAAACCCGCGGGGACAAAAATCTAGCCATGTTAAGGGTTAGTGTGGCTCAGGCCAGGTGCGATCCCTGGGTGATTTTGATGGCTTAGATGCCCCTAAGTCACGGTTTATCAAGACAAAGGTTAATCCCAATGACAAGAAGGTCCGGACCAATTAACAAACAAAAAAAAGAAATAACATAGAATTGCAATTAAACAAAAATCCTACCATTCATTCATTTAGATAGACACAGTAACAACAACACCAAACATTTGGAACAATGCTTCTCTGTTATATTCATCCAACCGTTATATACATGGGTTCATATAATGGTCTTCAAAAACCCGACAACTCTTAGCTACAATGATCTTTAGTAGCCTCTACTTCATCAACAACTATAAACAACCTTTAGCAGCCTCATTTGGGCAACAATACATTTATTTATACAACACAATCTCATTGAGCTTTCCCTCCAATCTACCTTAGTGCCATTCTATCGAAATAAAAGAATTCAACTACTAAGGATTTATTACAATAAATGTTTGCGATAGACAGATAAGAGAAAACACATCAAATATGTATTGCAATCTATGGCATTAAAAGAAAATGCATTCCCCATCGATCTCATGCGATCGTCCATCTCTAAAACATTAAATGTGTTCTTTAAATTACAATATTTTCAGAACATTTGCGTGATATGCCTTCTTAAATTCAAAATCATCTCTTCAAAATGCACGTTAGTGCGTTGAGTTGTCTTCCACTCGTGTTTTGATGGCGATGCTCCTGCATCAGCCTTGTGATAGTTTTCCATATCATGGTGTGTTTTTGTTCTCAAGAAATGACTTGGTTGTTTTCATTTCTTCTTATCAATTCTGAAAGGAGGGTTGTACTATCTTTACATAATTTTATTTTGAGAGGATGGATTTACAGAAGTAGCAGTGAAAGAAAAATACCCTTCCCCAAAAGGAGAACTCTGGATCCCTCACCAGTTATGATAGTACTGGATTTATAAGTGGGAATTGTTTAATGCATGCTTTGCTCGAGAATGACTAATTATGAAATGTAACTCATTGTTTATGTATTCAAAGGAATACAACTCATTTTGGTCACATTCATCTCAATGATAGTAGGCTCTCTGGAAATATTCATTCTATGGTGTTGTCATTTTTATTAAAAAAAATGTATTGGACTCTAATCCCAATCTCTAGAGTCTAATTTCAAGCCAACGTCCAAATTTGAGCACCAAACAATAAAACAACACCAATTCAAGCACCAAATCCATCAAAGGAGGATCTCACAAGGGGTGCGTCTAAGTGCTCTACACATCGATATGGTTTAAAGGAAACAATACATATAAACACCAAAACGCAACCATCTTCATGCCAATGTGTCAGGTTCCCATTCAAATCCTCTACACACCCAATAGATTGAGCTAACAATTATAGATCTTGCATGTCTATGGGTCCAGATAGAGATAAATGTGGCCATCAAACACTGGGAAAGAGACTTGAAAACTCAAATTCCAGCAAAAAATATGAAGACATTTCCTTGAAAATAGTTTCACTTGGAAAAAGAAAAATAGGCTAAGAGATTTAACCACTGTCGAAATCACAAAACTGGTATCTGTAAGTGGGGTTGTGACTTGAAAAAGTGAGGTTTGGCTAGAGCTCTTACAATGAACTTTCAAGTTATTGGATTTTGGAGGAGTGATAAAGAATGTGGAGAAACAATTTAAATAAATGTAGTTCATTATCTGTGTGAATGATACCTTCTCTAATCAAGATAGATGGGTGCTTCTTCGTTAAGAGAGAAATTCTACAGATTGGAAGAGAAGGCTTTTGAGGCACATACACCACAAATTAAKCTAGATTCTAGAAATGAAATATCAAAGGAGAAGGAAGTTTTGAAAAGTCCCAAGAATGTAATTTTAGCCAAACCTTCATCTCCTGTAACAAGGTCCTTAGCCAGGAAAAAGAGTGTAGATGTGCAGGGCCAACCTGTAGCAATTTAAAAAACCCATACATCACCTGGAGAGGGTGAGAAAACTATGAAGTGGATAAATAAAAAATTAAGGGAGGCCCAAGACCTAATTATCCATCTCAGGGAAGAGAACAAATCATTAGAATAGAGGATACAAAGGAATTTCCAAGAATGTGTACGAACCACAAAAAATGCTTCTGAAGCACTTTCAATTGCCCAATTAAAATTGAATTAAAATGCATGTTTATCCAAGCAAATTCAGAGATTAAAGAGGCAGAAACTATCGCTGATAAAAAAAATAGGTCCTTAAAGTTACAAATGAGATTTGATGGAGAAGTTAAATATACATTGAACCTTGTTGTTGAGATTTCAGAGATATGAGTGAAGAAACCTTACAATTTTGTCTTTTTGGGGTAAGAGGTCATCTCAATTTTTTATTATGTCATATAAGTTGTGCTCATTATGGGAGATTTAATTGAGGAATTACAAAGGACATAATGATGGAGAATGGTTTTACAGAAGGGTGACAACATAAATCATTTCCTAAGCATAGCTACAGTTTTTGGACTAGTAAAATGTCATACACAACACTTGTGTAGCGAGCTCTCGCTACGCAAATGATGTAGGCACACATGATTAGAAAGGACAATATGAGGTGTTTGTTATACAATATTTGAGTTAAACATAGGTCTCCAATGATTTTTTTTCCATCGGGATCTGCACGAGTTTCAACAAAATGAAGTGCACTACGTAAAGTTGCTACACAAACATTATAGGTAGCACTTGTGTAGCAATAGCTTCAGTTTTCTATGCAAAGGTGGAATAACTGCTCAAGAACGCATGGGATGCCTCATAGTGGTTTCCATATGTACTTGGTGATTCATCACAACATCATATTCAAATTTTTTTCAATATCTATGATTGTAAAAAATATTTTGTTTTACATTTAAGATGGTAAAAGTCAGATTTACTATTTTTTGTAAAGTTGTTTAGGAGTTGTTCTCCTTCAATGTAACTAGATCAATAATTATAGGTGGAAGTAGTTAGACTCCTAGTAGCCTAGTGTGGAAATAGGAGCTTATATATTTGTTTACTTTAGATGTAAAAAGGGGTTCGATTGGCTTGAGAAAAGGCCTTTCTTTGTAGCTGGAAAACTCTGTATATATTCATGAAATTTAAATACAAGTAGAGATTTGTTTTTATAGCATAGATTCATCACAGTGTACTCTTTCAGTGTGTTTTCCTCTACTTCACATTCATTTCACTTTTGTTTTTTCTTCTAAAGAATAACTAAGATTAAATGATCAAAATTCATCCTTGATAGATTCTCCCTTCATATAGTTAATGCAGGTGTCATGTTTTAATGATTCCAGGTCCAGAATTCACCCTTTGTTAGGTGCTCTGTTCATTGTAGGTAACCTTTATGTTATTTATTCTAAAATTACAATTGAGAATTAATCCTTATTAGATGCTCTCATTAGTAATGGGATTTTCTTAATTATGTCTTTCCATCATATGAATATTGTTTATTACTGAAATATATGCTTACTTTTCCTCTATTCCCTCAAGAATACATAGTTGTGTTAATCTTCATATATATCTCAGAAGTTGACTTCATTGCCCAATGGTTCCCTTCTCTTGTTTGTCCTAACAACCCTTTTAAAGAAAAAAAAAACATGTCCTATTGTAGAATCTGACCTCTGATCATTTATTGATGAATCTTTTGAGTTATTACTAGTCATTAGACATATGAGAGAGCCCTCTCTAGTTGGAGGGGTCATAGTCCAACCTAAAGTTGGTTGAAATAATTACCTTGGGGTTTCTTTGATACAACCTAAAGAAAATACCAAGTGTTAACAACTCCAAGTGAATCAATCCCACATAGAATTCTCACAACCAACATTCCATCAAGGGAAGAAGGAAAGGTTGCATAGGGAGAATGGTTGGAGGGGAAAGCTGAGGCTAAAAATTAGAGCAAGATGCAAAACTTGGGCAATGAGAGAGAAATAATTTTGGTAGAGTTTTCTTATTCTCTTGTTCATATGTCTACATGACTCCCCAAGACCTCTTTTTATGAGAGAAAAATATGGTTATTCGGTTTGGGGATGAGCTACAAGGGGTAAAATGGTTAGGAAACCCTCCATAGCCCATAAACTTCACCAAAATACGTGCAATTTTATATTTTTTTTCAAATTTTGGAGGTAAACACAAGTTACTTATCATGCAACAAGCATAGGTATGCAGGCTAACTAGTATGTATCATGCGTGTGTACGAAGGATATTAGTGCAGTTGGGCGCGTACATTATCCAAAAAATGGTTTTTTAGAAGGAAACCTCAACAGTGTGTTTGAAAAACTATGAAAATGGATGGGCCAATGTCTTAGATGCATAGATGTGTCATTTTTGGACTATAACATTCATGGACATAGTTGAAAATCTACATGGAGTGCCCAAGATTATTGTAAGTGACAGAGATGCAATTTTCATTGGAAATTTTTCAACTGAATTATTTTCTTATTTGGGTACTCGATTGGTTCACAACTCATTTTATCAACCTCAATCTAATGAGAAAATCGAGATTGTGAATAAAATTTTATGAGGATATATTCATTTTTGTGCATCTCATAAATAAACACAATGGGTCAGGTGGTTGGCCTTGGAGGAATGATGGTACTACATATCCTTCCATACTTCATAAAAAATGTCCCCATTTCTGACACCTTATGAATATCATCCTCCATCCATCACATCACCCTTGAAAATGACTACAAAGGTTCAGGTAGTGTGTTAGAAAAACATGACTGTGGAGCAATAAAATAAAATAAATGCGAAAAGAAAAAACAAAAGATAGACAATACAATAGCGACACATATATACATGGTTCACCCAGTTTGGGCTATGTATACCGGAGAAATTTCAAGGTCCTTCCTTTTTATTATCCAACAAAATGAAGGGATACAACCTACAACACATCCATTGTAACTTCCTCTTCTTCCTCTCATAGTCTCCTCTGTTAGAATACAATATTCACTAAAATACACATCCCCAATACAATTATCTCAAGAAAGGAGGGTTTCCTTCTAGGGAAAAAACACCCTAACATAACTTCTACCATCATATCTGCAACCTTGTAATAAATGGTCTATATTGAATATGAAATTACAATATTTTACAAGGCTATTTCCCCCCATGGACCCCCTTAATTTGAGGACTAGCCCCCAAACCCTCAGCAGAAGGGGGATATAAATACCTGCATATAAATCAAGAAGATAATCAGGCTCCACAACCAACATAGTGGAGGACCACATAGGGAACCAACAAGAGGTTCTCAAACTATTGAAGATAACCTAGTTATGGCACAAAACAATATGAAACAACAACCCAATCGACATCAAATTGAAAGGTAATTTGAAGTGGGCGATTTTTTATTTATGAGGATATATCCATATAAACAAATCTCCCTCTAGAAACAAAAGAAGGATAATAAATTAGAACCCAAATATTATGTCCTCTATAATGTTTTGAAAATGATTGGAAGATTGGCTTACAAATTGGAGTTGCCTCCATCTTCATCTGTATATCTAGTATTCCATGTTTCTTCCTTAAAGAAGGTAATCGAAAACAAGATCCTAGTCCAAACTATTTTAATAGAGATCAATGAAGAAGGGAAAATCATACTAGATCCATAAACAATCCTTTAAACAAAGATTAAGCAACTGAGAAATCGAGCAATTACAAAATACCTCATCAAATGGAAGAACCTACTAGTGGAAGAGGTGACATGGGAAGATGATTTCTTCATGAAGAAACACCCATGATTAGTCAAGTGTCGATGTGCAAACTTGTTTGAATGGGAGGGGCATGTTAAGCCCTATAAAAAGCCCCATGTTATGTACAAAACCCTTTATTAATCCCAAAATATTGAATTATTACATTTTTAGTTTTTTATTTGTATGTAGGCTAGAACCCTTCATTATAGCCTTTCTTTATAATTGTACCCTTTGTATCCCATATATACCAAGGAGACCTATTCTTAGGACCATATTATATCATCTCATATTATATTCTGAATTGGATACATTTTTAAAGGAGTTTTCCCCCTCAAAGTGGACTATATTCATTGACTTTTTATCAACTTTAAAGAATTGAACCATAATGACATATAATAAAATCACAAGTGCATCTAGATATTGTTTCATGTAGTCACCAATTTTAATTCATAGTATCGTAACAAGTGTTACTCGTTCACTTTATCACACCACAAATCATATGCACCTATAAAATGCCAAGTCGGTGTGCCTATATGATAGGATAGCACCGATAATGGTGCGTTGAGTAATCCACACATTCACTACTATTACGAGGTATAATATCCGACTTACATGTCCTGGTGTATGTGCATGGATAGGTTGCACCAATAAGGGTGCTCCATAAAATCATTTAGCACACCAACTATCCTAATAAATATGCACACTAATCATTTTCAAATAATCAAAATGGTAATGCTCTTTTTCCATGGTTCATCCTATAAACGCATTGTCACATAGTGCATGAAAAAACATATGGCCATACTAGAAATATTGTTTTTAAAAAAATGAAAGAAAAGTAATTTAATTACTAAAATGGAAAAATAAAATCAAGGATATGTGAATGAAGATGTAGGAAAGAAGTTTCCTAGTTTGATCATCTCCAACATGGAATCATGGTTGCCATGGAAATCACAAATGAAATCTAACTGGTTTGAATAAACGAAAAATGAAACATATTTTGTTGTGGATGAATATTGTGAGTGGAATCTAACAATTTGAAGTTTGAGACAATGGGTGCTAGTAGATGGATAAAGATCACAAGTTCTTCAAGGTATTGGAAGAACTAGTTGATGGAAAAAAGAGGAAATTGGTTTGTGTTTTTTATTATACTGTCGAAGGCATGGAGGTAGTATATAGCAATGAGTTAACATTGACTTTCATATTAGTTTTATGTTGACTTAAAAAATGTGTATAAATTTTAATGTTGAACATAAAAAATAAAAAAATATATTTTTCAATATAACAAAATTAGTATTTTTATGACCTCTGATTGGTTAATAAATTAATAGTGTTATTGCAACCTTCACTTCATTCGAGGTTTGAAATTGATTTTGACATGACTATATATGAGTGTCACTTTCTTATAAGGTACAACTCTATTGATAAAATAATTTTGTAACAAATATAAAATAAAAACCATACATATGTTCATATTGAATTAGCCCCCTTTCACAACTCCCAAAACACATTGAATGGAGACACTTTACTCATCAATTATATATAAACCAAGTCACATGAAATGAATCCATTGACCTATGAAACAAGGGTTGCATAGCAACGCAGTCCCTACCGAGAATAAAACTTAATATAAATAAATGCACAAGTAATGAATAGTTTTGGTTAAAAGATAATAATTGAGAGTTGTTTGTTATTCAAAATGTATAATGAACCGTAAGTTGAATGGAACTAAATCCTCGTGAAACTAGGTACATTTCCAGTGTTAAATAGTACTAACTAGACATAACTCAAGAGTAAATCAATAAACGTACAAGTGGAGAATGGAGGATTGGTGTTTATTGTTCAATATTTTTATTTGTTTAAATTAGTTTTATGTTTCATAATTTAATTTAAGGGTAAGAAATAATAATTGATTTACAACAATATTGATATGCCAGATTTATATTGTGGAACTAATATTTGTTTAAATTATTTTTATGTATTTTTATAATAACTTTAAACAAAAAAAAATAATGATTTTGTMCATATTTATATAGCCGRATTCCAGCTAAGAAAAYCAATCATATAACAGTTAGAAAAAACCCTTATTAACTYACTCTAAGAAATATAAGCACATCACAATTAGAAGAACARTACAACAGTAATGTGGAAACACCATAAAGTTGAAAACATTATACAGATGGCATCTACATACCATCATTTAGGCATACAAGTGTGTCATAAACATGAAGCAACTTCCATTCCCCAATACACAAAATTTAACTTATGCTTGGCAACGATGTCACTATGCCTGTGAGGGATGACTGTATCACATTAACTGCGAGAATTCATTAAATGTACGGGATTGCTAGATATTAAGGTGTATGGAAGAATACGTAGCTCAACACATTTATTTAATATGGTAATCAAACCAGATACCAAATTGATATATGAAACCTCTCATTTGTGGGACAAGGGACCCCTTTGATGCAACCATTTAACTACTAAAATCTAAAAAGTATACTTTAAAACGATAAGTATTACATAACTACCACTCTTTGTATTTCAAAATCAACCCTCAAGAACGACAGAGCGATATAAAGCGTCTCCGTCAAATGCCACCAACTCACCATTAAACTCGGCGATCATAATCCCATTTCATTGATTTGAGATAGTGGATTTTATTGTGTGATTGTGAAAGCAACTTCGAATAAAGACATTGACACTAACGATAGAATTTTCAATATCGATATGAAACACCAAAAAAAAAATGGGAGGCCAAGCAGGTTAGCGTATTTATCAATTTTCAGAATTCTTGAAATTGGCCGATTCTTGTTTTACGTTTTAACTTTAACTTGGTTTTAGTAAAAGTTTTAATAAGTTTGTTTTGTGGTAAAATTTCATAGGAACAATAGGGTAAATATTTTGGCTCTATTTGGTTGATTAAAAATAATTTATTAAGTTTTTAAATATTAATTATGCTTATTATACTATTAAAAATTTAATTTTAAAATCACAATTAAATTAGACATTAAATTGGTACAAGACTTCTTTGTGTAGGAATATTTATGAGTAAATTTTATATATTAATATAAAATGGACATCGAATGGTTGAGAACAACAACATGCTCCCTCATCCTTCCCTCCCTTCTATTAATAGGCTGACTTGAAATCTCTCAAAGGGTTGCAACTTGCGATTCAACCGATAAAAGCAAGTTGTAGATGACAGAAATTCGTATATAAATTCAGTACAGAAATCCTTACATATAAATCTGTCTAAATCCCCATCATATGGATGTTCCAATCAGAACAATTACGTGGATGTCACAGCTAAAAACTTATACGATTTGGACTGATTTTGACCTTTCCTTCAAGAACATTATATGATTCCTTTCTTTCAATTAAAATTTAAAACATTATCCAATTTTCAATGATTTGACCTTTTTTCTCAATTTCGTTATATAATTTTTATCAAAATTGTATTTTTAATTTTTTTATCATTCCAAATTAATTTTTGGGGATGTGGGTCCCTCTGCAATCCCTAGCCTACTAAATGATGGGTCCATGAGACAGTCACGGGCCCTCGAAAATGACCACCCAAGCCGGTCGACGGAGAAGACACGTAGCGGTTCAGGGCATTTCCCGCTCCCAGTTTCTTACGTGGTAATCAGATGGCATGCACTTTTATGTAGCCATTCGATCTACGTGGACCTCCACGTGGAAATTTCGATGGTAGGCAAGGCCTATGCAGTGAGACATTTAATTTGGGAGGCTATGAAGGCCAATGGGGGATGATCACACGTTCCAAGATGGTGAGAGTAGGTGGCCTGACCTGTTTCCGTGACTTTCCTTTGTCCATTAATTGTTGAGCCCGAAAACCAAAATTAAGGGTTTTTTTCGAGCGGTCATAGTACTTCCCTAGTTTCGTTAGTTGATGGAGGTGAGACGTGGTCTGGGCTGATTGAATTCATACTTAACACTGTCAAACTGGAAAATCCATTAATTGTGTAATCAATTTTAAACATTGAATGACGTGAAGCCTGCAATACCACATCAAAGATATCAGCCAATTAAATTTTAGAAAAATGTGTTTTTTTATTATTTAAAAAAATACATATATTGATTTCATATGTTACACATTGAATATAGCACATAAATTTAAAGTCAACAATAAACTAATACAGAGTCAAAGACAAACTTATTGCTATAGTCCCAAGGCCTCACTAATAAGACTCTTTTTCTTTTTGTTATTTTCTTTTCTTGTTTTTCCAAATATGTAGTTATGAAACCATTTTTAATTATTTTGGTAAGTTACCATTGACCTGTGAAATAAGACTCTCTTTTTTTATTTTATTTTCTTATTTTTACAAATGTGTAGTTATGAAACCATTTTTAATTCTTTTTGTAAGTCAATTGATAGCTACGGGGTTAGAAACCCAATGGATCTAGTGGTAGTCTTGTTCGGGCACTGGCATCGGTGGGGCAAACTCCCATTCATTTTTTTGGCAGACGTGATTTGGCATACGGTTAAACTTGTTAGGACAATCTCTACGAATGGAAAACCTCCACTATATACTAAAAATGGCTATTCAAAAAACCAACTGCTTATGGAGACATATGATAGAAACGCTTGGCTCCAAAATAAATTTATTGCTATAGTCCCAAGGCCTCAATTAATAAGAGTACTCTTTTCTTTTATTTTCTTTTCTGTTTTTCCAAATATGTAAGGCAAAACCATTTTTAATTATTTTGGCAAGTTACCAATGCTGACCTGTGAAATAAGACTCTCTTTTTTTATTTCATTTTCATTTCATTCAAAGCCATGGAAAACCATTTTAATTTTTTGTAAGTCAATTGATAGCTACGGGTTAGAAACCCAATGGATCTAGTGGAAGGCTTGTTCAGGCACTAGCATTGGTGGGGCAAACTCCCATCAGTTTTTTGGCACACGTGATTTGGCATACGGTTAAACCTGTCGGGACAATCTCTACGAACGCAAAACCTCCACTATATACTCAAAACTGCTATTCAAAAAACCAACCGCTTATGGAGACATATGATAGAAACGCTTGGCTCCAAAATAAATTTAAGTTTTTTGAAATGACATATTTTACTCATGTAGGAAACCAGCTGCCATTGCACCATTGGCACACCCTCCGAGGGGAAATGAGAAACCCTAAAAGCAAAGTGTTCCTGTTTCTACATGGGACTAAAATCTCTTTATTATCTTTGAGGCATATCACAAACTTCCGAGACTTGTTTATTTAACTCCTACTTCATGGATGTGCATTTTATGACAATTTTTAACCAATATAGTTATAAGCTTAGAGTCCATTGATAAGGATTTTTTAGTTAGCCTAATGGGTAAAAAACATTTAAGAGGATTTCATGGTCTTGTTATTTTAACCCTAAAATGTTACTCTTATCACACAAATATGAATGTGGTATTAGTAAGTGTTGTTGAACATTTTTTGAAAGTTATGCTTTACAACATTCAAGTTTTTAAATATCAATTCTTGCTAGCAAAATCAGTTAAGGTGTGGATTTCATATGCTAGGCGATCTGAGTTCAATACCCTTACAGTGAGTTTAGTCAGGAGGAGACACCCAAAATCCAACCATGATAAGGGTTAGTGTGGCCCAGGCCGAGTGCGATCCCCAAATGATTTTGATGACTTAGATGCCTTTGCTGTAGTTTCTTTAGTTAATGGCTTTGAAAATGTTGTATTCCAAGAATGTGACAAACATTTCCCCAACAAAAATACCCAAGTTTTTTAATTAAAACCTAGTAACATGCCCCATACAAATACTACCAATAAACGTATAATGAATCAGTTACATGCCTCATATACAAATACATCATTGGAATTATATGTTTAATTTGCACCACATAGATTATTATTATTATTAAAATAGCATCTTTTACAAAATTTGGCATAGTTTAGCATTATTTTAACCTTATAATGGTTTCCTTGTATCAAAATGTGTGCGATTCTAGGTTTAGGAAGCATGCATATAATTTTTTTGACAATATGATTTTTTACCAAATTTGAAGCTCTTTATCAAACCCTATAATGGTGTGCCTTGTATCAAGACACACTAGTGTGATTATATTTTTATTACACACTTCATAGAAATGTTTTTTTTAAATAGCCTATTCTACAAAATTTGTGCCTGGTTTGGTAACTTTTTTAACTTAATCATAACATGGTACACCTTTTATACAAACAAACTAGGATGTCTTCAAAGGTCTTTATAGGCTCAATGCACATTGGGGAGTTTTTTTATAACATGTTTTACAAAATTTTGGCATGAGACGTCACCTTTTGAATCGATATATATATATATATATATATATATATATATATAAAAGCGTGTTATCTTATATCACCAGTGCATTGAACCATTGTGCTAGTCTACCTTCGCCAAAAACCTTTGCAAAAGTGTGTTTTCCTTGTGGTATCATAGTGTAGATATTACTAACTTCTTAGCCTTAAATATTAGGTCAATGTATAGATTCACTTTGACATATTGCCAACTTCTTCTTCACCTTAAATATTAATATGTTAGCTCAAACTGCATATTCATGATGATATTTTTATAATTTTTTTTATCTAAAAATGTTATTAAAAAGTATATGTTTATATATTTGAATCTCTTCTCTTTTATTTTTTTTCATAGAAAAAATCATTATATTTGATTTTGAATATACATGTTACAAAACAATTACAGATCTAGGACTGAAATCTCAATCAAAACTTATTTTTTGGCTTCTCATATCACCTTCTACCCACTTCTACATAGTCCATAACTATAACATTCTTGTACCACCTTCTACCAACTTTACATAATCATAACAATATTGTCTTTAAATAAAGCATATGCAATCCTAAGTTTGAGCCCTAGTGAAAAATGGTCTCCTCTTCTTTATTTAGATTCATCAAAACGACAAAAAATATTTCTATCTACAACTACCGATTCTTACTGGAAATTCATAATTAAAGATAACATTCCTCCAAATAAGATTGGAGGACTCCTTCCCTAAATTCTAGTTCAACCAATGTGCCTTCATGAAGGAGAAGAGCTTGGTTTGATAAACCATCTGCCAACTAATTGAACTCACCACTGATGTGGTAAAATGAAATCCAATCAATCTGACTTTACAAATCTCTAATAGCTTCTATAATTGACCCAGACTAAGAATTTCCAGTTGGATTTTTTTATTGGCCTTCTCTTATATATTTATAAAAATTACTTATATATTTGTATCTTTTCTATCTTCATAACTTCTATTTTTATTTAAAGTATTTTTTAGGTTCACATTTTCTCTCTTTGTATATCTTTTCTAACCAATTTTATTGATCACATTTAAAAATTAATTTTGATTTTAATTTAATTTTACCCAACTTAATCTAGGTTTTAAAAATGTTTGTAAACAAAAAAAAGTATGTATGTCACAATGTACTCTTTACTCAATTAGATTCCAATTTTTTTTAATATCTTTTATGTTTAATTCTAATTTATATTTAGAGTTGTATCAATCTTATTTACATTATATAAAAATAATTTAGCTCCAATATCATTCTAATTAATATTTACAAAACTAAGATTGTGATAATTAAATCTAATAAAAAAATTTATTGTATGATTTTGTATGATGAGAACACCATTCAAGAAGTGGATATTGCAAGTACTTAGCCATAAATTCCAATTACCATTTGAACTAGAATCAAAACATCATTACATGAACGACTGGTGGTTGGAAAGATTATTATAATCTTTAAAAAATGTACAGATGTTGAGCTCTAGGATTAGAATAAGGAAATTTTTTATTTTCAACACTTTGGTTATCCCGATTATTCTTTATAGGTATGAATTTTGAGTTGGTAGTGTCTCTTGTGAGACTTGGTTAAATTGAGTGAATCCAAAAATGACTCGTAACCTATAATTTTAAAAGTAAATGCAACTATGCTTAAACCATTATCTTGATTGAAGTTGGATGCAATTATGCGGAGTCTAAATCGATGATTCAATATTTATAATATAAGTATATATTGTTGAATATAAGAAAAGATAGGCTCTTTGTTGGAATATTCACCAATACTGAGAGGGGGGTGTGAATCAGTATTGAGGAGTTTTTACCACTTCTAATAAGAACGTGTAATCATTAACTTATCAACAATTTATCACTTATGATTGCATTCAAAATATTATGAACAATACCATTCAAAAATGCATAACATATAAACACAAATACACATTACACAAGAATTTTATGTGGAATCCAAAATGGGAGAAAATCACATAATGATTTCTTATATATTAGAAGATTACATTCATAGAAAGCACCAATTTCCAAAATTCTCCAACACCAACTAGAAGGAATCACCAACCCCTAGTTTATAGGCTCCAACCTAAATAAATATACAAATCCCTAGATTCTCTAGCTCTAATTGGAAGTAGCCTCCAACCCCCTAATTTACAGGCTCCAACTTTAAGGAAGCTCCAACTCCCATTATTCTCGAGGACCAACTAGAAGGTGTTATAACCCTAAATTTCTCCATACATGCATACCTAGTAGTTGGCCCTCTTACTTGCTATTTTTTCCAAGCCATCACTGAGCAACTCTTCTTAAAAACACTATTTTTGAAGATGTACGCACCCTACACCGCTACTTCCCATGTACACATGTTTGCTGCACCACTACTGCCCACGTACGTATGCTAGTTGCACTACTACAACCTGCGTATACTCACAAAAGTTGCAAAAATTAAAAAGATGCAAGGAATTCGTTGAGATTATGGGCTATTGGGTAGTTTCCCAACTGTCCCACTGCCTATAGCCTGTCACCCAACCGAATAACCATCATTTTTTCATATAAAAGGAGGTTTTGGGGTCTCATTCTAGAGCCAAGCATAAGAATAGTGAAACTATGCCCATTTCACATTCCCTCCTTGCCCCAAGAATTGCAACCACCTTTTGAGATTTGCATCAGAATTTCCCATTTTTCCCTTTTTTCCTCCATCATAAGCCTATTCCATTTCCCTAGAGAGAGTTTGAGAGGAGAAATATACGTGGAAGAATAGTTGGAGCTTGGTGAAGAGGAACCTAGACCAGGTTCTTGGAGCAGTCATCGATCTTATTGTAAGTAAACATTGTGATATCAATAAAAAGAATACTTTTTCTGTCCCGAAATATGATGTGTCAAATGTTTTTATTTGATTTATGTTTTATTCTAACATATACCCCATGATTTATGTATGAGATGCATGTTTTTAGTTTCTTGTTTATCTGTTTGTGAATGCAGGTCAACCTTGGGAGGGGGCTTGCAGTGAGCAGAGCTATCAAGCATGAGAGGATCGACACCGGACACAGAGTAAAAGGTAAAGTTGCATGATCTTTTCACTTTGTCATTAATATATGAATTTGGGGTATGTTAGAAAATTAGGAGACTTTTAGACAGTTAGATATGCCTACATGTTGAACCGTACTATAGCCCATAGGGGAGTTTTCTTGCTATAGAAGAACTGGCGACCATACTAGGGGGTTTCTTATCCCCTTTACCCTTCTTGTTTCGTTGTTTTTTCTTTACATTAGGATATTTGTTGATCATCCTACATTTGAGTGGGGGGAGCAGCCGAACTGGTGGTCTATCTGGCCACTGTCTGCTATATCGAAAATTGTTGCAATTTATTTGACAGCTGATCAGTGGGATTTTCTTATGCTGAACCAACTATACCATCGGCATGTGGTCCAAACTTGTGTCTGGCCTTGTCAAGGATGGACTGTGGCTCATCTGGTAAAACCTCTTAGAGTAAACCAGACTGAGATTATATCAGTTCAAGATGTTGAGCTCTCATTATCGCCTCTTCCTCAGAAAACACTCCTGACGTTGCAATGTCCTTGGATAAATGAGGTACCAAATACTTAAGGAACCACTCTAGCAGAAAATCTAGAGAGACTAATACTTTTATCAAACTCTTCCAATGCCTCCATTCTCAGATGTGATCCAAGATATGATCATCCTTTGTTTGCTCAAAATTGGCCAACAATTCGGTGTCGGCATTGTGTCTCATAGGTAGTTGAAAATGGTATAGGAAAACAATTTCCAAATCGCTAAAGTAAGAGTATCTTGAGTAGTCGAGCTCAATGTACCATTTTTTAGCACTCCCGATAAGAGTGCATTGAAATAGACACAATTGTACGGAGTCATCTCGCAAAGAGTTCGACGAGCACCATATGTGAAAAGTGGTCATGTGATCGCCTGAATGTTTGTTAGGATTACCTTCGAACTTCAAAATTTTCGAGAGCAACTTAGTTGGCATGGGAGGCCAATGTAGATCGTGATAGATTGGGTCATTTAAAAATCTTGACAAGTCTGGAAAATGTAACATCGTCAGAAACGGTAGTTTGGGTTGTTGATTATGTACAGGAAGAAAGGATGTTGGAGTTTGAATAGCACCATACTGCCAGGGAAAGTTGGGTTGTTGACCAGGGTTCTGGTAAATACCATGGCCTTGGCTAATGGATAGATACTACATTTTTTGGGACATCATCGGTTGATTCCCGTAAATGGACGTTGAGGGTTGGGCAAGGATTTCTCCCTGCGTTGTGTTCCAAAGATTCTGGAAAGGGTTTACCCATGCCGATCCAATGGGCATATGTACTGAGACTTGTTTGGGATTCCATTGACCATGGAAGGGGTTTCCCCTGGTCGGCATCCCTTATGAGGGAACTGATCCCTGCCACGGATTCCAGAGTCCCTGTGAGGAGAAGACTCTTGTGTTTTCCCCCTGTGTAGGAATAGTACCCTGCACAAGATTTTGTTTTCCAAAACCAAGGTTTCCTCCGGCTGAGACGATAGCTAACAAGAAATCATTATTTCCAAACACACCGAACAAAGAGAATGACATTGAACCCACCAACATGGTGTAGGAAGAAGGTCCTATACTACCTTCTCCAAGCAAGTTGTAGTTCATGTTCGACCCGATGGGTTGTTGGGGAGCACCACCGAGCGAGGGGAACGAACGAGGTATATGACCCCCACCGTAAGGGAAATTGTTATAGGGGGTTGAGGTTCCCTGCAAGGACCCTTGCAAAGGAGCGTTTGAGCTCCCTTCCCCTAGACCCATGGTCTATAGGGTGGAGTAGGTGAGGACAGAGTTTGTATCAAATTTGGGCATCCCGTATGAAAACGAAGGGCCCGTTGCACTCTGGGTGAATGGAGCAGTGATCGCTGCCATAGACAAAATTTGACCGCTTCCTAAAGTAGAGGAGGTGGAGACCATTGTGGTCCAGACCGACGAAGGTGGGTTAGGAGGCGGAATGACCATAGTAGTGGCAGTCGTTGAGGGAGTGTGAGGACTCCCTGATGAGGTAGCATCATTTGCTTCCATCGCTTCTTGCAGGCCTATCTAATGCTCGTGATGTGTTACCCTTGGAGGGACAACTTGACGAAATGGGTGTCAAATCCCATTTTGGTTAACAAAAAATAGGGTACGATTCGAGTGTGCATGGACTTCCAAGACTTGAACAAGGCCTATCCAAAGGATAATTTCCCCACCCCATTCATTGATCAKATTTTCGATGAATGCACARGTTGTGAGGTATTTTCATCCATGGATGGTTTCTCGAGATATAACCAGATTCAAATCAAACCCGAGGACCAACATAAAACAACTTTTATTTGTCTGTGGGGCACATTTGCATATCGTAATATTCCTTTTGGCCTAAAGAATGTTGGAGCCATTTTTCATAAGGCCATGTCTTTCACTTTCCATGATCTCAAACATATAGTTGAGGCTTATCTCGATGATTTAGCATCACGATATTGTAAGAGAGTTGATCATCCCATGCACCTCTGACTTATCTTTGAGCGATGTCGCTTCTATAGGACTCACTTGAATCCCAACAAGTGTTGTTTTTGCATGATGTCGGGTCGTCTTTTAGGTTTCATAGTTTCTACAACAAGGATCATGGTCGATCCTCTAAAAGTTGAGGCGATAGTTCAATTGCCTCCCCTGTGCATAGTCCCCTAGGTTCAGAGTTTACAGGGAAAAGAAAACTTTCTTCGTCATTTTATCGCAAACTATGTCAATATCACTAAAGGGTTCATGCATCTACTGAAAAAGGACATCCCTTTCTACTGGGATGAATCCGCTCAACTCTCTTTCAAAGCATTGAAACATGCCCTCATGCCTGCCCCTCTACTCCATATTCCCAATTATAATAAAGATTTCTTATTGTACTTGGCCACTACAGAGTCAACCATCAGTATGGTCTTGGTTCAAGAGGATGATCTGATCAAAGAGAATGTGATGTATCACTTGAGTCGAGGCCTAGTTGGACAAAAATGCAACTACTCCCACATTGAGAATCTTGCGTTGGCAGCAGTTCATGTTGTCCATCGGTTCTGTCATTATATTATGCTTCGTAACACCACCGTCATTTCCATTGTGAATCCATTCCAATACGTGTAATCGATGGAAAAATTAGTAGATGGATTATTATCATCTAGGAATTTGACTCGGATTTTGTTTCCATGAAATCCAAAAATTCATTGGTCTTTGCGGAACTTCCGGTCGAATCATATGATGTTACGCCCAAAGAATCACTGATTAAAGGATATATTTTTCTTATTTCATCTTCGGACCCCTAGTATGGAGATATACTAGTCTATCTCCATACTTTGAAGTGCCCCACCTCTACTTCTCATGATGAGTGTCAATGTATACGCCATCAGGAAAAAAACTATCTCATACTCGATGGCACTTTGTATCGTCGAGGTGTAGATTGTATCCTCCACCAGTGCCTCATTCATGAAGAAGAAAAACTCGTTCTTAATGAATGCCACACTAGAGCATGTGGTGGTCATTTTTCTGGGTTTGCAACAACACAAAATATTCTACAAGCCGATTACTTTTGGCCTAGACTAATCAAGGATTGTGTTGAGTCGATCAAGAAGTGGCACCCGTGTCAGATCTTCTCTCGGAAGATGAGGGTACATATTTCTTCCATGCTTCCTGTCATTACCGTTGGTCCCTTCACGAAGTGGGGGATTGATTATACTACATTCCACCCGACTTCAGCCAGGGGGCATCGTTATATCATCGTAGAAGTAGAATACTTCACAAAGTGGGTCGAGGCTATGCCAACATTCAACAATGATGGTTAAACTGCAACTCTCTTTATTTTTAACCAGATAGTAGCAAGGTTCGACATCCCGAAGGAGATTGTCACTGACCATGGTAGTCACTTTCAAAACAAAATGATGTCCAAGTTAACATCAAATCTTGGGTTGAGGCAAGAGAATTCATCACCCTACTACCCACAAGCGAATGGCTAGGTGGAATCTGTGAATAATTCCCTCAAGACTATTCTGCAACGAATGATCAATTCTTCCAAGTCAAATTAGCATTTGATGTTGCACTTAAAATTATGGGCCTATCGAACATCTGTAAATACTATCACCAGTTTCTCACCTTTTCAAATCATTTACGAGATGGAACTAGTATTTCCAATAGAGTGACAGATCCCATCTCTAAAGTTGGCAGTATATTTATTTCCAGACACTTCACCGCTTGAGGAACGCTTATTATATCTCGAGCAGCTCGATGAGCAACATCGTGATGAAACCTTGGATAACGAGGCTCACAAGAAGCGAGTCAAGTGTCAATATGATCGGTTCGTTTGTCCTCAAATTTTCTCTGAAGGTGACCTTGTCCTAGTCTACGACCAAGATAAGGATCCCCCAGGGACAGGAAAGTTCAAACCCATGTAGTTTGGACCTTTCATAGTGAAGGAGGTATTAAATAAGGGCGTTTTTTGTATAGTTGACTTTGAGGTAAATGATTTGGCAGAGCCTAGAAATGGTCTCTACCTCAAGAAGTATTACTTGTAGGTTGGTCTCCTTGGGTGACTTTTTGTACATATGTATAGTTCTTATACATTTAGCTTTTGTATTTTTGTTTTATGGACATGTCATTATTTATGTTGTATTTTTCATTGTGGCAGATGTCAAGTGAATCAGAGGTGTTCATTGGGTTCACGAATGACACTATATGACACACTCAGAGGCTTTCTTCCGCAACTTGGGTGATTTTCATTCCTCAAGGCCAGTTGTTATATTCTGGAGGTATCTATTTAGGTGACACCACAAACAATGTATCCAAGTACAACGCAGTAATAGAGTTGCTTTTTTATTCTTTTTCACATGGTATCTCTCACCTCCGGGTCTACTTAGATGCTTAGCTGGTTGTGTCCCAGTTAAATGGGGTTTACCGTGTTTATGATCCTACTCTATACCAATGATTCCTTAGGGTATGTCTCTCAGAACGATTCTTTGATTACATTACATATATATATGTTCCTAGGATATTAAATCAAATGATAGATACTCTGTCTAATCAAGTATTAGATTGGCATATTGCACACACATACACATGTACATACATTTGTAAAAAATGGGATCCATAAGACATAAAAGATATAAATACACATATATATATCAAAAGTATCAGAGTACATAGGTGGGTGCAAGAGCCTCAAAAATACATATCCAGTACAAGTCATGGGGCTTATGCCCTAAAAAATATACAAAAGCATACCCTTGGCATGTAAGTGGTCCATCCTAGCTAAGAAAGGGGCCTGTAGGCCCTGCCATAGTGAACAACAGTGTTTTCCAAATGCTGGAAGAGCTGGACCCAGGTCCGTGGCACCCCAACTACATGAGGCTACATCGATGGCAGAAGATCCTCGATCTTGGACATGGGGACTACACGAGTGAGCACGACGAGGTTCTACTCCACCCGTCTCAAAACTCTCTCATCCTCTCTGGTTGGAGGTCTCCTTGCTGCTCCTGCTGCTGGTGTGACGACTGTTGGTGGTACTGCCTCTGGTCGAGGATGTCGTCCGGTCCTCGAGAAGTCTGTTGGACACATTGGTCCCACATTTGTACATAACAGATACATAGTTGTCAGATACTCTGGTACACATAAAAATGATATACATAAAAGGAAACTAAAAATCAAATGACTTTAAAAATGAACATACATATCTCTCCTCGCACTTCTCCAGGAGGTATGGGCATGTCCAGATCCCTAGAAAAGTTGATACTGGCATAGGGGTAGTCCTCTATTTCTGGAATCTGCCATGCCCACCAGTAAAAAAATTGTATCCTCGAAGGCCTCTATGGTCCTTCCTCCCCCCTATATTGGAAAAAATGTCGCCCACCTACACACTACTAGGAAGGAGGCCACATGGCCCCATACTGTCTCTCATGGACTCATGTTGGGTACCCTCTCTAAGAAGAATGAACACAAAATGGTACCAAACCTGAAGTTTTTTTTACTTCTCCCACGACATTTTGTAAGTTGCCTCTTCATGCAGTCAAGCATGGTCGTGCTCCAATCGAACACTCGTGCATTTAAGCACTGCACTGCACAATACATGTGCACTCAGGAGGCCTGATATAAGGCCACAGATCCAGTAATCTTCCTAATGAGTAAAACTATCACTTTTAGTGATAGGTTGGTGATCTTATGGATTGGCACCTCATAACCTACCTTCTCAGTTTCGNGCACTGCACAATACATGTGCACTCAGGAGGCCTGATATAAGGCCACAGATCCAGTAATCTTCCTAATGAGTAAAACTATCACTTTTAGTGATAGGTTGGTGATCTTATGGATTGGCACCTCATAACCTACCTTCTCAGTTTCGGCCTCGCAATGTAGTCCGATCATCTCGAAGATGTTGTGGAGCCAGGAGGGAAATTAACGCAAGTTGACTGGTTCCCCTGTCCTCAAGAGGCTAGTCATAAAGTATATGTCCTTAGTCATCGGAGTCAACGAATGCCCCTCAAGCATAAACAACTCTGTGTTGGGGTGCTAATAATCCACCAAGGCATTCGAAAACCTAGGTTGTGCCCTCATGAGTGGACACCGGAAGAACTTCCATAAGCCACATTGTTTCAATGCGGCGACAACATCATGGTCCTCTTCGATCAAGATATCAATGTCTTTGTGCTCCCTCTCTCTACAGTGGACGTACATCTTGTCAAATGACAAGGTCATGGAGGGATTTAGCTCTTGTATTTTCATTTTTCCATGTTATTGAGGCTGTACGCGGGTTGTCTTGGACATAGTCACGTATGCACCCATGCAAATTGTTTTCTTCCTGCAGGTTGTCCT